>BRZM01002398.1:0-77166 GCA_033238685.1 Lates japonicus | reverse complement strand
CACGCACGCACACACACACACACACACACACACACACACACACACACACACACACACACACACACACACACACACACACACACACACACACACACACACACACACAGAGTAATGGAGGATGGTTGAGAGCCTGCTCATCTGCCCTCAGATAAAGAGATATTTGTTCATGTGGTTACATAATGACCACAGAGCTGTGAGCTAACACAGAGGTGAGGACAAGCAAATACCACACAAGCCCCCTCCTGTCTCTGCTTTTCATGGCACTTTGAATAAAACTCTTATATTCAAGATCTGGTTTGGACATTTTACTGTCAGTCATGGGGAGAATGTAGAAGAAGATAATAATTGTGAATTTATTTATTTATTTATGTTTTAAAGAAAACTGAAATGTGCAGCGCTTTAATAATCTGAAAAAGATAACTCAGCCTAACATCATGTGCAATCTGTCCCTTAGTGCCGGACAATGCAAATAATGTTTGGCAATGCACAAACAAATATCTACCGTATTATCTTTGTAGACACAAGAAAACACATTCAAATAAAATGGATCCAATTTTTTGATAACTTAGTAATGTTTCCCCTGCAGTAAAGGTGCACCCGTGTGTCCCTGTGGAAGACAGTGTGTCTGTCTGCAACCTTCAATTATGTAAACACACCAATGTTTCAGCGTATGCCTGATACATGGAACCCCGGGCCATGGAAGTAGACCTGGGCTACACTATTTACACTCTAAATTTGCATAGAGACTAACAAAAGACCTATGCTTCAGGCAAGACAAAACTATCCTGGATTACCTTAACTGTACCCAGGAATCGTCCTTGAATTTTTATGTAACAAGATTTCCTCTTCAGCTAAATCTCCAAACAGGTCTCTAAACAGGTTAAATACTGCCCTATAAACCCCTTTGATATATGAGGACAATCTTACATATGAGACCAGCCACAGGGTGAAAATCCATATTTGTTGATAATAAAAAGATTTATAACATTTGAAGTTCTTTCAGTACAATGTCAGTATGGAACTGATAGCAGACAAATACTCTGTTGACAAACATATACAAAGACATGTCAGTGTTATTCTATAAAGATGACCTACTGCAAGTGAAACAAATCAGGGTCCCTGGTCACAGTCCCAGTATGTCTAATTAAACCTTAAGTAATTAAGTGAAATTTTGTATGGCTTATTAATGGCAGAGTGAGCCTCTGACATGATGACCCCCCCCCAACACACACACACACAAATGGACTGTACAAATTAGTACAAGGCACATTGTGCACAGGACTCTATTAACAGCACACGTTATCTAATTTTAGGACTGCAACTATTGATTGTTGTCCTAACTGGTTAATCTGTCAAAATGTTCTCAATTAATCATAGTTTTGTTAATAAAATGTCTTTAAAAAAATATTATAATAATAACACAGATTACAATTACCCAGACCCAAAAGTAATTTTTTGTGAATATATGCTTTGTTTGAGCAGCTGTCCAAAACTAAAAAATATGCAGCTTACTGTCATATAAATCAAAGAAAATAAGCAAAGTCTCACAAGCAATGGCAACTGTTTGGCATTACTCACATGCTAAAAATAGTTGCCATTTTTTCTGCTGAATTCAATAATCAACAAAACGTTTCTGCTCTATGTGATTTACCAGGGCTTGCTAATATTTGGTATTAGCTTTGGTATAATTCTCCACAGTATGTGCGTTGATGAAGAACATTTAGAAAACATAAAGAAAAGAAAAGCAGTGTTTCCAATAGTTTTACTGCCCAGCTCAGTAGGTCTCACATCTTTTTCAGCACTGAACACTAACAGATCAATGTGAACTGCTGACTCATGATACTACTTCCTTTCTACTAGTGGCTGACACACAGTAAAGAATTTAATTCACTTCTACAAGTATCAGGGAGTTCTTTCTCAATGAAAAGCAACAGCACGCCCTTTTTAATCACGCACTCTATTTAAGAGACAGAAGTTAACTCACTCTTGATGTGTTAATGAATTTGCCTTCCCCCACATAACCACACACATATGCCTTCACAAAGTAATGTCATGCACAGTGACACAGACATGCAGTCTGCCTGAGGTGTGGGAGGCTGATCTGTGAGCACACACAGTGATAATGTTGGTACATGGTTAGTCAGGTAATTTATGTCCACTCCAAATGAGTCAGACTGTTTCTTCCTCATTTTTAGGGATGAATAGATGTAAATAGTGAAGTTCTCCTGCAGTGTGGGAGTGGAGGGTTGTGTGCATGAGTTTTAGTCAGGGCAGTTTTATCAGCAGATAATTGATGGGCATGACACAGGGCTATTCATGTCACAACAGCACTCAGCCTGGGAATTAAAAATCTATACACTCAACTTATGTTTTTTCTCTTTGTTTGCCTTGTTTAACCCTGACACGTGGTTTTTCAGTGGACAGTGCGTGTAATAATCACTTCACATTCGTGTCCATCAGCATCCTGAGCCGTTCACCAGCTGGGAGACAGCATTAACACACATCATACACATGTAAAAATAAACATGCAAATACTATTTATGTATATGCAGGGCTTATGTAAACCCACCCCTAGGGACAGAGACTTGTCCATAAGAGGGAAAGGGGATATGAGTGGGTAAAGAGAATCCCGGGACAGTTAGAGCTGAATTGCCAACGTTGGCTGCAACATTTGATTTCCATTTCATAATAAATTTGTCACCATAACACCACATCTGGCACCTGTCTATCACTGCAACCACGTCAGACAGTGGACAGCAGGGGCTCTGTTTGGCACACATTGCCACTTATGACTAAAAAAGTGTTTCACAATGGTTTTATGCGTTCACAGTATTTATCGGTTTTCCAGCCCAAAACCCAAACTGCTGTAATCCCTGACTAATCCAATCGAGGCCTGCAGGGTTATGCGGGCTGCAGTAACACCCAGGGATTGATTTGAGAGGGCAGAAAGTCTTCCTTCATTTGACCTTCATGGGTGAGCTTGAACAAAGAGTGTGTTTAGTTTTAATCTGTGTTTGGGATGGTTCATTATAGTAATTAGGAGGTCAGTGTAAACGAGTTTGACAGAGTGGACCGGCAAGGGTACGGCAGGAGCCTCAGGCCAGCTCAAGGCCTGATGCCTGGCAGACAGCGTCACTGCTGCCGTTATGTAACACTCTAATTACATCTTGGCTCGATTTAGTTTTTTCTCCCCTGATTTTGCTGTCCACTTTTCTGCCTTCCTCTTTTTCTGTGACTGGGTGAGCAGTCCAAACCTCCACGCCCTGTGTGGTCATTTGATGTTCTTATAAACAGTCAATTAAATTCTACTTTGTGTTTCAAAGCTGCTCAGCGTGGGCCCTCTGCGGCCTGTATGTAAGTGGGGGCAGGATCAAGAGAGAGTAGGGATTTTATGAACTGAATGATTAAGATCAGAAATGGGTTAGTGCATGGTTTATCTTCCAGTGATAAATAATCGTTGGTTTCTGTTACATCATGATTATTCCATAAATCATTCCTGGAAGCATCAGAAGTCCATTTTGTGTTATATATGTGTTATTATGTGGATATTTTTCATCCTTAAAAAAAAAAAAATTTGTATAATATAGACTTTTATTTGGAATTTCAGACAGTACATCTTGGTGTTTAGAATTCATCTGTAAGCTTGTGAAGTTCATTTCAAACCTTGGCAGCAAGTTCATTTTCAGCTTTTTTTTTTTTTTTTTTTTGAACCAAGGTTTGTCCACAATTTTGGTTCATGAGCAAATACCTGAAAAACCAATGACATTACCAACAAACTCAGCTGCACTTTATGTAATCAGCAACATATTAACATGTAAAACTAAGGTAATGTGTATGGTAAAACATTAACTGCTAAACATAAGCATGTTGACAATGTCTCGATGTGTCGAGAATGTTAGCATGCTGATGTTGGCATTTAGCTCAAAGCACACCTGTGTCTAAGTAAGTATTTGTGATGTGTTACAAGTTGGCCAGGTTAACAGAATTCCAGTGGCTTTTATAGGACACACCTAAATCATCAGAGGTGCAGCCAACTGGTTTTAGACGTTACATAATGGAGATCTAGGATCATCACTTTGACAGTAACAGGTCTTTTTTGTGTTGATCAGTGTTGATCAAAAAAGCCACATTAAGCCAATGAAATATGAAAATTGTCAAAATGGAATGAATACCTGCTCTTGTATCAGATCAGACAGGGATGCATCAAACCTGTATTCACACACAACTGTCACTGTCCTCATGAAGGAGTGTTGTATCTGTAGCTCTGTCTTCTCATCATATCATCCTTACATTAAAGCACAGCTGCCTAATCTCTCTAAACTGACCTGAAAATGAGCTTCACAGTGTTTGCATGAATAGGTGCAGTCATCCACACGCATACACACTTCACTGGTGGCTGAATTGTCATCAAATCATATACAGATTTAAGCAGGTCAGCCGTTTAATCCCCACAACCATCATCATCTTAATCACATGAGTTTTTTTTTTCCCCTGCATAATCTTCAAGAGCGTAAGAGAGAGTAGAACGCCATTTTCTATGTTCAGTCCGTCTTTATGCCTTTCATCTCTCCCTCATTACATTATTGACCCGTTTATGTAACTGCCTGTGCAGAGCTTGTCACCATCATGTAAGCTCAATTTAGCACCTGTCAAAATAAGCTTGGCTGTGTTCCTGATTCATGCAGCTCTCGCTCTCTGTCTTTATGTCGGCACAAATCTACCAAAATTTGATGGTTTTCCTCCTTGTAACTATATAGACATCTCTTGTACAACGCTGTTTCAACATCTGCTCGTTTTGGCTTCCATACTTTACTCGGTAAATACTTAAATTTTAATCAAATAATTAAAAAAAAAATCAAATTCCAGCCATGGAAGCTCATGTGGTGTCTTTTGTTCTTATGAAGCCAAATAATAATCTTATACACAAGATTTAAAGGTAGAATTTATCACAAGTGCAGCAGAATTTTTCAGAAATAAGACACTAAAAAAGGCTGTAATGCTATTTGTGTTTACATGAAAACATTGCACACAGGGATTTGGGTATGACTGTGATTGGTCACCTATAAATAGAGAAAACTGGATAGCACCAGTGCACCTTGGCCATAGCAGTGCTGGCTGGTTTCAACCCCCCACTCTGTTTTCAGAGCCGGAGGCGGCAGCAGCAGCAGCAGCAGCAGCATCCACTGTGCATGCTTGTACGCTAAATTGTGTGGCAGACAATGGAGCAATTCTCAGACGGCAGCGAGAGGACACAGTGAGACATGGTGCTGGGGATCACATGCAGGACTCAGCGGACAGTTAGTCTGCAGACCATGCATGGATTGGTTGTGTTCAGTAATTTTCCTATAATCTGAACCAATGACCCCCTAAAAAGGGGAGAGAGATCAGGATTTCATGCAAATATTCAGAGGGTGAGAAAATGAAAAATAGATTCAAGGTTTTATAAAAGGTATGGGACAGACACAGGAACTCACAGACACACAAATAAAAATGCAAATGCCCAGATATGAAAAAAGAAAATGTCTACTGTGTTTTTCCTGATGTTTGTGTGTCATGTCATATCTCTATTTGAGAAACAGTCAAGGTCAAGTTCCATAAACATCAAATAGACAAGAGGAAACTGGAGCTGTGGTAGTAAAACACACATTTGGTCCAGCCTGTCATCCATATGCAGAAGAGCAAGACAGAAACACTGTGCAATAGTTAACAGACTTTCAGCACTGTAATAAGTGAAAGTGTCTCACAGTTATTAGATAATCCTCTGTTGCAGATAATGAGTGAACTGCTGAGAGATAAGGAAATGAGTTGGTGGTAGAGAACAAACACATAAAATTAATTTTGCACCAGGCGCGACGTTGAACTTCAGCCAGCATTTGTCGACTTCCGTAACGCGGAAAGGTAATGGGATTATTGTGTCTGAGGTGACTCTTCCATTCAATGACTGGCTGACCTGAATGAAAACTGTGCACCAATACATCCTTACGCCAGCATGTATAGTGCATAATGATTGACTAATTGTTCATGGGTTGTTGGAGCAGCTCTGATGAATGGACTCAGTGCTGACAGAGTGTATTAATATTTTGATGAATGGGGGTGTGGATGTAGTAGCCCAAAAAACTATGACACTATTTCATTCCCGTCAAAGACTGCTGTTGCCATAGTGATTTTAACCGCTGTTATGCAACTGCTCTACTTGCGGTGGCAACCTTCACCGAAGCAATGGGCTACGAGGGCACACATGCACACACCTATCACACAATGGTATGCATGGCCATAAGTAATGGCTACACTATGCACACGCGGTGTAATATACATGTACACAAACACACACAATACGATGACAGAATGGGATCACTTTGATGGTTGAAAACAGCCCACTGACCCAGAGCCTGTTACGCAACATACCCTCCACCCCCCCACCCCACCCCCCTTCCCAGTAGAGCGGAGATGGAAGAGCTTATCTTCTCCATCTCTCCGTCCTCTCATCTATCAATCTCTCTATCCCTCTTCAACTGCACCGCGCAGAAACATCACATGCATGTCCTGCTTCAGGACTGACTGTGGCTATGCAGCTGATCTCTGACATTCTATTAAACATGGCAAATACTGGGGTCTAAAGTGTCCTGCAAATACAGTATGTGCTCATAAATCCCCCCTGCCCTAACCCTGCCTTGACCTAGACTCTTAAAGATTAAAGTGTCCGTCTGCTTAGTCAAGCCCTTTACTGGGTTACAGTGAAGAGTTTGACCTTTTATTGTACTGTCCTAAACCCCCATGGGATTACAAAATGAGCTCAGTCCTAGACTGACAACAACATACAGAATTTTAAGAGCATGGATATGTGCCCAGAGTCAACTACTGAAATCTTTGAGTGAAATGTTGATGTGCAGACTTTTTACATGTTACAGTTAAGCATGAAATTGTAAGAACAGCCTAATGAAATATGTTACTCAGTTATTAACAGTCAACAGTCATAGAAAGCTTTAATCATTTAAATTATGGGATTACTATTCGTAAAGTACATAAGGAGAACTAAGACACAGAATTATACATACTGTATGGTGAAATCTTTCAAAAAATGTACAAAAATGACTCATTTGCAATTTGTTGTTTGAGTTTTTTTTTCTTTTTAGTTTATTCAAACCTGCTATAAACAGGGCATATGGATCTGTATTTGTCAGACCTCCTGGGACAACCTATTCACGTCCAAAATCCCAGCGAGCATGTGACAGATGGTGATATGCAGGAGGTCACTATTTTCAGCATTAACTGAGACAAGCACACAGCCTTCGTAATAAGATGTGCTCTATCCAATATGTAAAAAAGATTCAGAATAAAACAGTCGAGGAAAGTGTTTTGCTGCAGTTAGAATGATATTTAGGTGTCAGTTTAACAACATAATGGTGTGTAGCTGTGTGCGAATACAGCACGCATTCAAACTGAAATGTCAGAGATCAAAATGTGTCTTGAAGAAATAACCCTGAAAATGAAATTTGTGTTTTAAATGTCAGATTTATGGTTCAGGATTTGTGTGTCAGGGTGATGTCTGTGCCTGTGGTACAGGCAGTACATTCCATGGAGGGGACACAATGAAGTGGTAATGGCCCGTGCGCACTGTTGACACAAGCCTGGCGCTGCTTAATAGCTCTTCTCCAAGAGGACCGCTGCTGCTCCTCACATTGTGCAGAGCCTGTGACTCTCAGAGCACATGCCTCCGCCTCCTCTCTGTCTGCCTCAGACTGGTTGGAGATGACCAGGACTGGCTGAGGCAGCCCTGGATGCCGTCATCCCCACCCCAGCCAGACCAACCCTGTCTCTAACATCACTGCATACATATACGTTCTCTTAGACTGAGGGAAACAAATCTAAAGATAAGGCATGTTTGGTGAATTTTATATCTTGGCTGCACTCCACAATATTACAGGATGTGTCTACGGCAGGCCTCAGGCTTGGCATGTGCTCCAGTTATTTTTCTGCACAGCAGGTGGTGGGTCGTGTCTGCTCGTATTGAGTTGCAGTCCAACCATACTTTCCATCCCATCTCTAGAGATATTAATTAATCTTTCATCATGCGCTTGTAGTGGCTGGTGCCCAGAGAGAGGACCATATACATACAAACCCAGGGGATGATCTCACGTCATGGACATTTACATGACATTTGGTTGCTGTGACATTTAAACTTTATGTAAACAGGAAATCTGTGGTTTCTTTCTTTAACTCAGTGTTTTAAAAGCTCCTGAGCTCGCCCACAACCAACGGCAAATATGAAAGAAGACACAGATGTTAGCCCAAACCAAAGTCTTTTAATTTTCTCCTCCAACAAACTGTGGACAACACAGATATACAAGGTAGAGGTATCCAAACATGTTGAATAACAATATTAATTAATATCATTATTGTAACATTAATAACATGGAATGTAGTACTCTCCATTCACATTCTTTTTTCAACTTTTAGTTTATTTATGAAACATGTCAAATAAATAAATAACTCTATATCATCTGTCTCTGATACCTATATGAATATATTCTCTTTGAATGAAAATGAACAGGGAAAGAAGGATGGCAGAACGAACAGGCAAAAGAGAAGAATGGAGGGTGTGAGCTCACTACCTTTCTTCCCATCGACTCTGTCCTCGTACACATACAACTCCTGCTCTCTCTGATAGCCCTGTCTCAGTCTAAACACACACTCGTTCAGCAGAATGTGTTTTAAGTGCATGTTTGTGTGTGCAAAACGCTGACACTTTCTTTGGAATCGGACACATGGAAAAAACTATTCTAACGTCTCAGACTTCACACTGCTTTTATTTGCTGCCTACCCTTTTTCCTAACAGTGAGGTGAGGTTAAAACAGAATGATGACAATGGGTAAATCACTGCATCAGTCACACAGATGGCTCTTCTATGTTACTCGCAGGTCTGTTTCATATTCCGAAGATGGACACACACACACAGCAGGAACATCAAGAAGCACCAACGGCAGAAACAGGAAAGGGGGTCCAATGAAAGGCCAGCTACAGCAAGGAGAGGAGAAATCTCTCTCCTCTTCTGTAGTCCAGTCCTCCTCTTTTCCTCCTTATTGTGCCTCTGTGTCTGAATGTGTACGTGTGTGTCATGTCAGTCTTCAGTCTGTGCTGTGGTTTTCCAGCTCGGAGATGATGGTGATCAGGTTCTGGAGACCAAAGATGTAGCCACTGTCCTGGCCCTCGTGCACCACGCTGTCCTCCCGATAATGTCTGCAGGTGGTGTGAGCAAAGTCTATCATCCTCACATCCACCACGGGGCTGCGGGAGTCTGAGCGGGTCAGGTGAGCCTGGCTGCCACCTGAGCTCCCGCCACTGCTGCTGCTACTACTGCTGCTGCTGCCGCTGCTGCTGGAGCAACTGCTGCTGGCGTCGCTAGACATGGAGGGGCTGTGAGGGAAGCCAAGTGCACCTGCTACTTCACCCACTTCCTCTTCCTCCTCCTCGTCTGTTTCCGGTTCAGCCTCCACCTCCTCATCGTCCTCTTCTTCCTCCTCCTCCTCCTCCTCCTCATCCTCCTCCTCATCCTCTTCTTCCTCAGAGAGTCCGTCCTCGGTGCGTCGGCGTGTGTGTTTACGGTGGTGCGCGCCGTCATAGATGATGAGCAGGGAACTGGAGTAGAAGCGGTAGGATTCGCAGGCTTCCAGGGCGGCTTGCATGTCTCTGAGCCTGCGCAGCACCGGGGAGAGGAGCTCACGTCGTAGACGCTGTCCGCTGTGGAAGAACTGGAACAAAGCCTCCTTGAAGCCTGGCAGGGTCAGCTTGCGGCCATGGTACTTGTTCATGAACATCAGCTGGCCTGTGTCAGACTGGTACACCTGAGAGAATGGAGAAACATGAAGAAGTCAGAAAAGTAGAGTAGGAATTATGACTGCTTCTAAAACACTAACGAATAGAAAGATTTTTTCATTATATCAAGCAATAACTTTCTGGAGTCTCTGCTGGTTGTCTGGCAACTGCACAAAGCCCCATAAAATGGTCATTTGTTGTTTTTAGACTTCAGTTTTTGTAGAAATTGACCAAACTGGATAAATATGTTAATTAGTGAGATTTAGAGGTGTTGGTAAGGAGATTTTTTATCATTGCACAGAGTCATGCTACTCTTTTACCCCGTTTCCAGTGTTCCAGCTAAGCTAAGCTAACAGCAGCTGGTTGCAGACAGATACAAGAGTGGTGTACATATTCTCATCTAACTCTCAGCCAGAAAGCAGATTAAACATATTACACAAAATGTCAACCTATTTCTTTCCATGAGCACAAAGGCCATTCTTGGCTCAAAGCCCACCTGCATGCCACAGAGGCGGACTCCTATCGAAGCTGACGTGCTCTGCTGGCATTTGCGGATCTGCACTGCCTTCTTTTCCTCTGAGGCATCATCTCCATGCTGCCTTGTGCCCATCTTCAGGTCCAACACACATGGCACTGTGTGCCGCCACGTCAGGTTCTCTAGTAAGATGAATTCTGGGAAGCTGAGTCAAGGAGGACACTGCTGAA
This sequence comes from Lates japonicus, assembly GCA_033238685.1. NCBI lineage: Eukaryota > Metazoa > Chordata > Actinopteri > Centropomidae > Lates > Lates japonicus. The sequence continues at coordinate 66,648 of BRZM01002398.1, read as the reverse complement.
AAAAGCCTTCTTCTGCACTAATTAGCTTAAAGCTTCTCAACAAAGACAACATTGATCTAAGCTTTTCCTTCCACAGGTTTCGATGTCCTCACATACAGGATATGGTATTACCATTACAATATGTACAGACAAGTCACAGTAATATCAAGTAGCTGATCGCAGTGCTTTGGAAAAGCGACTCCACAGGACAAAGAAATTGATAGCTATCCAATGCATTAGATAACAGGCCTCGGGTACAAGCTGGAGCCACTGATAACCATGTACACGCTTCAATTGCATGTAAATATGCAAGTGGTGAGGTGTCCCAGTAGCACAGTTGGCTATGCCATGTCCTCTGGCCTGAAACCTCTGAAAAATTAATTCTTCTTCAATTCATTAACCCAAATTTAATAAATTAAAAATAATTTAAATAATAAAAGTAGGAGATGAACAGCGGTCAGGATGTGGTGTTATGAAGATAAGGTTGGGTGAGAAGGGGTGACGTGAGGGGGATTGTTGAGAGCTTGTGCTGTGGCCAGACTGGAAACTATAATCCTTGCACCCTCCCAGCCGTTTTTGACACAGATTATCCTCGCAGGCAAAATAACATCCTGAAACCTCTGAACAATTCATTCTCTCTCTTTACACTGTGATAATGAATGTTGGAAAATAAAAGAAAAAAAGAAAAAATAAATAAAAGAATTTAAAAAAAGGAAACAACAACATCGTAGCTATCAGTCAGTGAAAGGATACTGTACTGGTTGCGGTGTTTGGCATTCTCCTTCATCCTCTGCAGGTGCTGCTGGTGACACTTGAGACTCCATGGGTTGTGTTTGAGCTGCGGGACAGCGTTAGTGTGACTGCGCTCCAGTCTGCAGTAGAGCACCTCAGCCTGCTGCAGCCACTCCAACTCCACATCCTCCTGCAGCATGTGAACACTGAAAGGAAGAGGGAAAGAGATTTCTCATTAGTTTTAGACACAGAGCAGATGAATGTACACAAACATTGTATACATGGTTAAAGAGTGTTTTTGATCCAGTCAGTCATGAACTGTTACACTGGACTGTAAGTGAAGCCCAGTTGAAAAGTGTCTTTCTCTCACCCTCTTCTCATCTTCTGTCCTCAAGCAGTATCATCCTTCTAGGCCTGGGCTGACTAAGTAAACTTTTGTGTTGATATATATGTACAGACCTGCATCTATTGAAGTTATGTAAACCTGAGGTTGTCTTCCCCCTGGCTGCCAAGGCCAAGGATCAGCCTCTCGCCGTATTTAGATCCTGTTTTGCCTTTGGCTGTATGTGTAAGTCAACGGTTGCGTCATCAGTCGGCGAATGTGAGCCCTCAGACTACAGCTTTTTTACAATTCATGGAAAATCTAAGATTACTTTAAATATATCATGGTTGTGTAATGGTTTTCCAGTGATCAATACATCATCTTCAGTTTAATATCAGTGTGAAAGTGACTCAGTTTGCCCCCGCCTGGTGATACATAAACTATACCTTCTACTTTGCCATGAGTAACAAGTCCCTAAGTATGCTGCTGTCTGTGTTGACACATTTCTTTCCATCTCACCTCTTGTCCTTGTCTTTGCGAGAGTGGCGACTACGGCCATCTTTGCTGTAATTTTCGCTGTCCACGAGCAGCGAGGATGCCACCATTTTGCCCCACTTGAGCATCTTGCTCTTGGGCTCGCCGTCGGCCGAGGGGTCCTTGTTCTCCAGGTCTGCTGATGGGTCACTGTGGAGGGGGTAGGCGATGAGGCACAGATTCCCTTCTTCATCCTCTTCAAAGCTCACCGACACCACACCTGAGATGGGGACAGGGAAAGAGATGGAAAGACATCTATTAAACATCTGTGTTATGGAGCAGTGCGCAGAATATGTCTATACATCGGACAAAATTAAGCAAGCTCTTAAATGCCATGCATCCCTTATTCCCATCTCACCATTTTTTGCAATTATACCTAGAGATTAGTTTGTGTCTACACCCACATCTCTTTGATATTGTTAACTATAACTGACAAGAGAGAGGGGATGGCTGAGCTCTCAAAGCAACACAGAGAGCTGGTCTAATGCAAACATACACAGAAACAAATCATGCTCTCTTAAGTAGGTTTAATGCTATAAAGCACAGAGCAGCGTAGAATAAATAAAAGCCCAAACACAAATTGCACAAGGATACAAAAATCTGGTCAGAATTCAGTTTATTTATTACCAATAATTTTACCTCACATAAAATGATGAGCAATATACATATATATCATACAGAAACCACAAAGTATCACCTACACATACACAGAAAATGGAATGTGTTGTGTAGATCATCATACTCACTTATAAGCAAACAGGTCAGCATACAAGCAAAGGTTCTCGAAGCTTTCAGCTCAGAGTACAGTAACTCCAACAGCACATTTATATTTTGACAATTTCCCTACTTGTTTGTATCATAAACAGCCACACCCTTTCTTCCTCATGGAGTCCCATAATATGGCTTAAAGAGAAGCTGAGATAAAAGGAGGAGGACTGAGAAAGTACAAGAAAATAAAGAGAAGAAGGCAAAAATGGTGACATGGAAAATAAAGCACTGTTGCCACAAAAAATTTCATGGCACAGCAAGGATAAGAGAAGATAAGACTGATTTTAACATCATTCCATGATCACACAAGTTTCTGTTGCACCTCCGTATTTTGGAGGTGAAGATTAAAAGCAGCCATGGCTCTTTTAGGACAATTGGAGGAAAGTGGCTCCTTAATATATCCCCTTTCACTTCTCTGCTGGGGACACAGAGGAAGCAGCTGAACTGGCCCATGAGGTACTGTCTTAGATAACATTTAAAGGGGATGTGCTGTAATCAGAGCAGATGGAGAATGATAAGGATACAGTGGCAGAGGGCTTCTTAGGACCCTGCAGTTCTTATCTGTTCTCTAAATGATGGTCTTACTGATGCCACTCTCTTCGTGGTGGATTTAAGCCCTCACACACTCTGCATGAATGGTGACAAAAAAACCAGCAGAGCTTGTTGAAATATGTGTGATATGTGTCACTCATTGTGCTTCATTTTTAAAGATCCTAAACAGGGTGTGTCAGGTTCGTGGACGCAACCACTATGATCTAGAGGAGCACTGATGCTGACCTTTTCAGCTTATCTCATGGTCTCTTGCCAACTGCTCTCTGGATTTCTGGATGTCAGCGAAGCAGAATCTCACTATGTGTCCTTTTCAATGTGCTGGCTATGCACCAGAAAAAGAAACAGTGGCTCACACCTGCTCGCCTGACTTACCTGTGGACTGGGTGGCCTTCTTGTAAAGGGCCCACTTGCAGTCTCAGCTGCAGCACCCTCCTGTGGAACAGTTTGGTACATGCTGCTGGCAGGAACCTGGAGATTGCACTTGAGCAGGAATAGGGAGCTCTCTCTTTTCTAAAAGTCTTAAATCTAAACTTTACTCACAGCCTCAAGAAATGCAAAACACGTCTGCAACACCTATCCCCACTGACTTGCACATATGCACATAGAGCAGAGAAATAGAGAAAGAGTGGTGCATACAACATACCATACCAACATAACACAACACAACACAACAGCCACTGCACTGTTAAAAAAGGTTAGTTTGATTACCTCTATACTGGGGGGTAAACTTCCTCATTGCAGCAGGCAGACTCTTGTAGAACTGATGCTCGCGGGGGATGAGGGGCTTGCAGATGGTCTGCTCCCCGAAGCGCAGGACGCAGGAATGTCCCCCAACCTGGTGCACGAAGGGCTCAAGCATCACCCCTTTCTCCATGTAGCACTGCTGGTGCTGCAGCTGGTGCTGCAGCTGGTTCTGCTGCTGCTTTTGCTTTTGCTCTGCATTCATGGCCTCCTGGGCCTGAGCCTCCACAGCCGGACTCATCCTCCTCTGGCCCTGACCACACTACCGCGGGCATTAGCCTCCTCACGCACGCACACACAATGCGGTGGGGGCCCTATCTAGCAGGGACATGCACACACTCACTCAAACACTGCAGATCCGCAGAGGACTAGTCCTGGTATCTCGCATTAAGATTGCAGGGTTTCCCAAGATGTTCCAATGTCTTCAAAAGCCGCTGTTGTGATCTGCTTCGTCTGTGCTGTCAGGGATTCTGCTGGTCGAAAACAAAGGACAGGAAGGAGGAAATAGAGGAGAAACAGAATAAAAAGCTAGTATCTGTTTAATTCCTTTTCAACTCCTTGTCTGGTAGTTCTTATAGCTGAGCAGAGACAGAAAGCCCTTTTATGTCCTTTTAAATCTTGAGGTTTGGACTAGTGCTGCAGCAGTGGATAAAGCGAACAGAGACGGATCCTGCTTGTGCCTCTGCTGCAGACTCAACGCTCTCTAACAGCTGAGAGCTGGCTCCCGACTGGTAAAGCTCTCACAAGCCTGACATTCAGCCCACCCCATCACAAGCAATCCACCAATCAGGAGCGTCTAAAACAGGCTGTTGGGTGGTAACCCCTCGAGGGAAAGAAGCAAGCAAACAAAGACAGTGGTGGGAGGGGGGAGTCTGGGGGAAGGGAGAGAGAGAGGAAAGAAGAATAAAAACAAGAAGGGAGGGTGAAGCTGAACTCAGCTGTTTTTTCTGTCTGTGTGACAGCGGGGCTTTAACAACCTGACAGTACAAGCAGCACTATTTCTTCATAGTAAAATAAGGTGTAGAGAAGGGGACAACAGAACAAGGGAGGACAGAAACAGGGAAATTGGCATGCAGCACAAAACACGTCAAGTGTTTAGTGTAGTCAAATATAAACAAAATGACTACACTACAAAAATACTACACAAAAACTTGGCCTGAAAGAGCCAACAGCTTTGGCAGCATGTGACTGATGATGACAGGAGAAACATGGTGCAAAATAAACACATTTTAAACAGCATAACACAGGGCCGGTTTTGTTTGATTTTTGATCCTACTGCTGGCTGCAAAGTTTATTACATATTGGATCAAATTTCATCAAATTATTTTATCCCATATATTCTGTTATTGTTTAACCCGACTTTAATAAATTTAAATAATTAAAATAATAAAAGTAGGAGATGAACAGCGGTCAGGATGTGGTGTTATGAAGATAAGGTTGGGTGAGAAGGGGTGACATGAGGGGGATTGTTGAGAGCTTGTGCTGTGGCCAGACTGGAAACTATAATCCTTGCACCCTCCCAGCCGTTTTTGACACAGATTATCCTCACAGGCAAAATAACATCTGATTAAAGCAGTCACTCACTGCGGTCTCCATTCATGTGAGTCCACCTTTAAACCACCACTGGAAACTACAACACAGATGACTTAGTGCATAGTGTATATCACTTACCTCCGTGTTTGTACTATCATAACACCCTGAGTTTTTTGTGTTATGTATGAGTGCGTGCTTGTGCGTGCATGCGCGTGTGTGCATGTGTACTGTACATTAAGTTGTACAGTGGCTGGTTGTGCAGGGGACACAGTCAGAAAGCCCAGCACTAATCTCTCTAATCCTGCCTCTTGGAACACGACAGGGAAATAGGCCGTGACAAACAAGTAGAAAATAGCCACAGTTACACTTTAACACACGTATGCGTTCTGTATATATACACATAAACAGATTTAAAGCTTTTTTTAAATTTTTTTTATCGTGGACAAAGAAGTGGGATGGCCCTTCCAACTCCTGAGTACCTCCAACGCATGCCCTTGCTGTGAAATCTTACATCAATGGGCACCTTATAGACAGACCACTCTGAAAAATAAGCCCCACTTAGTCTCAGCAGGGAACTCTCTGTTCTGTCACCTTTGACTCCCTGTGATCACAGTTTTTTTTCAGTACAGGCAAGCACACAACACAGGTGTTGTCATTAACATATGTGTCTGTTTTTGTTGCCTGAGGGCTGCACGTGCATAAAATCGTCATTTTATTGTGGGTGATAATGTTAACTGTTTACCAAGGATAACACTAATCCCAGAACTGCAGCATTATGACACATTATTAGATCAGATAATATGATCCTGCTGACCACTTTGTCCTGTAGTGTAAACATGATGCTATGTCAATGTCAACACATGCAATGCCTGCTTTATTAAAACAGGCAATCACAGAGAGGGTTTTAAGAGACAGATCACTGGCAATGTTGAGAAGCCAACTTAAAAGTCAAGATAACCTGCAAGAGAACAGAGGGACGGTATTCAAAAACACATTAATGAATAACTCAGAGCAGAAGAAACCTTTTGTGTATCATTTACTTTCACATTTAAAGAAACACAACACAAGCTATTTGAAGGTAAAAGAGCTTAAGGACTCATTACATCTCACTGACATCCACAAGCTCTCAAACCAGCTGGCACAAACATTAACAATCAATCAAACATTAGGTGATTTATGGTCCAAGCAGTAAACCTTTAAATGAGTGCAGAGGAATTCAACAGGCACATGATGGAACACTGCAGACCAAAGTGGAAAAAGCGTCCAGAGGAAATGACACTGAGAGAAAGGAAAACGAGGTAGAGCAAAGTGAAAGCCATGACCTTGAAAGAAATGGGCCAAGTACAGCATGGGGTGGTTAGCAGGGGCTTTTCACAGTGCTGCTCAGGCACGTGCCAGTCACAAACAGAGGCGATGGCATGTGTAGCCATCAGGAAGTTGGAATCCAGCACAACAGACATGCAATTAGAAAAATGGCTCCTGACAAGATCACAGCTTTTCCAACCTTGACAAATGTGAGAGGTCAGACTTTTATCTGTCTAACAAGGTACATCAAGGAAACGGGATTTGAAATATACCTGCTCTCTTCTTCAACCTGATAACTGCCGGTCAATTTAAGTGTCCCTGACAGCAAGCACGATTCAGGCTAAGTTAGGAAACTGAACTGAGTCCACGGGGCAGAACTGAGTTTTAGTGATCTGATACTCCAGAAATGTCAGCATTAAAATATTTGAATTCCCATAAAACACACAATATACAGTACTCTAATCATATGAATGGTCAAAAGGGCTGGAACCTATAGCATTATGGCATTGGGAAGAAGTAGGGATGCGCATAGCTGTGGTCACCAGCCCATGACAAGACATTTGCAAAACTGAGGTTTGCATTCTTACTGTATACCAACATCTCAACTACCACTATTCAATGCTCATCTGTAGCTGTTGCTATGGAAATGATATTAACAATCACAAAACCAGCCTAAAAACATTTACTCTAGTTACCTTGTGTCTTCGATTCTTGACAATTTGCTTTGCACTGGTGTTTTTGCGACTTGAATTGGCACTAATGTATTTTCACACCAGAAACTATTGCAAAGCACTGATATTAATTTGGACACTTGCACTTGGCCGATAGAGGCAAACTTCAGCCCTTTGAGAACACACACAGTGATGCAAGAAGATCTTGCAAAAACCACACAAAAACAATCAAATCTGGATCGATCTGTCTTGCTGTAAAAGTGACTGTGAGTGGTAAACACTGAGCCCAAGCCACCATGTCTTCTCCACTACATTATTTTACGTTTAATGTCTTTCAGCTGTCCATAAGTTCTGCTCCATATTCAGAGTTCTTCTGATTCAAAGTCATGCCGACAACTGTCTCAACATCCTCACCATGTTCACTGAGATCAAAGGGCTCACTTAACAAACTTAATCTGTGAGCTTTTATCTATCAACAATAACAGCGAAGCAAAGGGGACAGAGCAAGAGTAGGTATGTGCACATAGGTTATCAAGTGGGTCGAAGTTATATTGAATCAAGGCTGCAGCAGCTCCAGAGGGCTTTACAGCACGTTCAGGTGCCCTAGAAATGTGATCGGCAGATATATCTGTATTAAGAGGACGCATTTAGAGAGAGGTGTTTGTGGGGTGGTGGGGGTGGATGGGGGTGGAGGGCAGGAAGGGATGGTGGGTAAAGAGGGGTAAGGTTTGTTTTTTACCCTTGTGTGGCCATGGACATTGGAGGAGGAGACTAATATGGACGTGCTGAGTGAATTTAGATATAAAACAGATGGAAGATATGGGGCATTAGAGGGGCATGTGAAGGGCAAAGTAACAGAGTACACACACTTATATCCTGCAAACACAACATAAACTTGCAAATATCTATTCCTCATACTTTCAGTAAATGCCTTCAATACAATCTCATGCATATCCTCAGTACCTTTGTTGGCTCTGAGAACTAGTTTGTTGTGTGTTTTTGTACTGTTGACCTTACGTCCTGCAAGAGTCTTATAAGATTTAGGATGAGACAAATAATCTGAATGAGTTGGCATGAGTCTGGATTTACCTGGACTGATTTACGCAGTTGCCAGGGAGCGTACGTGCGTAGACACATCAACTCATACTCATGTGCTCAGACCACTCAGAAGACATGAGGATCACACATGCAGACAGGCAGAAACACAGCAACACGTGCACAAAAAACCGCAGAAACAATTCACATACAAAGGCACAACAGAAACTCCACACTCAAACACACTCTACCTTTGCTGGACTGGCACCTGGCATGGATGCAGTGGAAAAAGGCTGATCTTACCTGTGCAGTGATTTACAGGGTCATTTTCCAGACTGATCACCTCGCATCACACCGCGCCAGATAAACCTGCTAACCAAATCCTCATGGGTCACCAAACACCTAAGTCCCCACTAAAAATACCACATGCTGTTGGCAATTGGGGCTGTGGGGAGGCTATTAATAAACAAAGTCTGCTCCAGGCCAAGTGCAAGAGACAAATAAACACAGGCATCATACAGAAGGGAAACAATTCACTGGCTGCTGCTGTAGGCCCATGGGGCACACACTGAAGTCACATAGCTGCACACACTGGTCAAGTCCCAGTGACAGTTCCTGTCTACACCTGCAATGATACAACTGTACAGATTCCGTCTACTTTCTGTTGGTATAGTCATCCCTATTGTGCATGTAAACACATCTAGAAACATGTCTGACAGTTTTGATACAACTACACTGACAAGAGGATGATACCATATTCAAGAGGAAAAACTTTAACTTGTCAAAACATTTTTAGCCTCACCTCACCTCCTGTTCTTCATATAATACAGAGTGAGTTTATTTATTTCCTCTCCATGTTTAGGACTGTATGGTGACAGTCCCGGGTGATAATGCCTGTAGATGCATACAACATAAAACTATGAATTCTGACTGCTAGAGAAGAGGCAGGATTTCCTCAAGGTGTGACACCTTTGTGCATGAATGCATGTGTATATGTCTAATCAATGGAGGGGTGTGGGGAGGGGCCCAGTATGAGGCCACCCTTACACACACATATCCTGGACTTGTTTCCTGTCTGACATCTCTAGTCTCTTCCAGAACAGGGAGGTCAAAGACGCAAAAAGGACAATTGGAGAGGAAACGGAAAATGGAGGGGATATATGAGTACTGTGATAAGGAGAGACAGAGTAGATTATGATGAAAGGAGTGCACCAGGTTTTTGGCCTAATGACTGGCCTAATTAACTCATAAATGAGAAGTACAGCACCAAAAATATCCCAGTGTCCTCAATAGATCACTGCTTCCTGTGTTATTCGCAAGTGAGTGACAATGTTGAATTATTACTACTACCAATATCGTTAATAGCCTGGCAATAAAACATGATAACGCTTGTGTTCATAAATAATAAATATATACTGTATGTTTTATATCTCACCAAAGCTGATATAAAAGAAGCAGATTTTACATCTTATTTAATTTAAATATTACTCCTAAGTTACACAATTCCATCACTGTAAGAAGAATGAAATATAGCAAGTCATCTGCTTGAAATAGTTTATCTTTCAATGTTAGCAGAGCATAGCACACTTGAGTAAATGGTCGACTTGGGATCAGAGTTTATGCTAGACTTTTTTTTTTTTTTTACAGTCAATATGGCCATTAATATTCAAGAATGCTCCATGCAGCAAGACTGAAGTCCTTGAGGGAAGTCTGCTTTGCCATGTCAGATTTGAGCCTAGTCACAATATGTGAGTTGAGCCTAGTCACATGACCAACCACTCAGTGAATGAAACAGCAGAGGCAAAAACAAACTTTTGAATAATATGTATATAAAGGATCTGAAAACCTCTTCCACCACTGAAAGTCACACAACTGATCGAGACAGGGATATTCCAGCGACTCCAGCTCGGTAAAATTATTGTTTTTTGCCAATGGAGTCTGGTCACCATTGCTAGGTACACTGTTCTTGTTCAATACTGCACCGTTTCCAACGATTTTTGTCCCTGTCAATCATTTACATGGGGGTTCAAAAATATATATATACATAATTTATATGTCAAACAATTGACTTTTTATTTGGCATATTTTCTATCGGATGCATCAACTTTTAATGGACACACTGAGCAAAAGACGTTTCTCACAACACACTTTGAATGTGGCTAATAGAATTCACAAAGGATGAATAGGTGTGCCAGTTCCATGTCCCCTGATAAGCTATGCTACTGACATGTTATCATGCCACTGGCATGGTTTGGTGCTTTTCTTGCTATGACATCAAAACTTCTGCCTTAAATGACTTTTTTTATAATAATACTATAATTTTCTTAGGTGTCAGTCTGTAGTCCTTATGTATAACAAAACCTAGTTGATCTGAGGTAAAAAAAAAAAAAAAAAAAAAAGAAAAAAAAAAGGGAGGTGCAATGACAATCTGAGATATTAGAGATGTGTTGTACAGAGGGTGGAGTCTGGATTGACAGGACAGTGAGGATAGTCCACAAGTAAGATGGGTTTGCAATTGAGAAAAGTCTAACTGGAGTATGCACAAAGTCAGTTAAAGCTGTGAGTGCTAATGGGAAAGGGGACAGAAAGAAATTAATTGGTCATTTAGACTTGCATCTCTGCTAGGAGCAAGGGACACTCTCCCACATAATCTTTAAGTTCTTGCCAAGGAGATGTCTGGAAAAACTGTTTAAAACACTTAGGTCTTTTATTAATTCAAAAGCATCACAGGATTGACAAACCACAGGACAATGCTTCTCTTAGACTATATAAGGATGTCTTCTTGGTACCTGCTAATCCCGTAGTGCTGCCAAAGTTTGTGACTGGATAGTGAGTCATTTAATTGAGGGAGTAGCCTACTTATAAAGCTGTAAAGCTGTAAAACTGTACAGGAAACAGGGATGTGGACGTCACACACTTCCTGGATTTAGGTTTGTCACACACTTAAACTGTCCACACTTCTCAGAATCATTAGACAGAGACTCGGCTGGCTCTAGTCCATTGACACAATGCAGCTCCAGTCTGGTGCAGCACTGCTAATGGGTTCTTGCACGACTGAATGCATTACGCACACTGTGGATGCTGCATTAAGGAAGTATTCTCCATAACTGACAGCAATGTGAGGCACAACATTTGATGTATATGATTGAAGAAAATAATAATACTTAAAGATTCCTTTGATTCCTTTGCTTATTGCTTTTTGATTTTTCTGCACAACTGGAAAAATAAGTACTAGTAGTGACTTTAAATCCATATTCATATGGCACTCTCCTCATACAGGCATGGACTGGACTATTTCCATGGTCATTTGGCTGTGTTCCTCCTCTGCAGCTGAGGAAGGTCAAAGAGCATTGGCTAACCCCCACGCTTTAGTTCAGTTTCTTGGAAGCTACAAAGATAACACAGCAGAGAAGTCTCTTCTCTACCATGACAGCACTATGGCTTGGGAGAAAACCTCTGGCTGACTGCCCCTATATACAGACCACGCTCAAAAACAAATCTGTAATTCTACTCAGAGGAAAACAACAAGTTATTCTCATCACAGAATTTTTGCAGCCAGTAAGAACTGGAGAGTGGTCTTTTGGATGAAAACGGAGAAAACAACATGTGTTTCAGAAGTAGAAATAAAGTGATGTAATAGTCTCTGTTCTAAAAGTGTTACTGCCAATGTCTCACTAAACACAGGCCCATAAGATACACAGTCAGTTCATTGAGACAGTAATGCAGTACGCACCTGGACGTCTTAATGTCAGACCAGCCTGGACCAAGAAAGACTGTGGGCCGGTTAAGGTTAGGCCAACCCCAGATGTCCATAATAGTCTCTCTGAGTTTGGCAGGGACCTTCGAGTTGGGTTACATCGTGTGAGCAAGTGATACCTGTCAACATATCAGTCTCACGAGCACCCAGTCAGGCTCCTAACTCTGCTGTATTGGGGGTGAAGCCTGCGTTCTGTTAATCCTATAGATAAAGCCCTTGACAAAGTTGTATGTCAACAACACTCAACACCTTATCCATGGCTTTACATGCCACACCGTAACAGTGTGGGCACTTGAAAGCCTGCCAGGACAGATAAAACACAGCAACAGATGCTGCAGTTACTGAGGCACAGGCCAGTGGTGAGTGTGTTTATGTTTTGAATACAGTGCTAGTGGCTTTTCCATCCAGCATTAATTCATCTTAAAATATACTTCTGGATTGACATTCAGAATCAATCAATCCAAACCAATACTTTTAAGCACATAAATCGCAGATATATTAAAACATAACTGAAGAATGTCACTTTGACAGAATTTTCTAAGTGAGTAATTATAAATACTGGCCTTCTATCACTTCTTTATTTACAAAAATTACTGATGTAAACAGATGTTCTCGCAAAAACAGAAAATATTAATAAATGGACTTAAAGTGAAAAGAAAAAGTATGTGAACCCTTTAGCCTTCAGCTGTTTAGTTGTTACTCTAAGGTTCTTTTTTACCTAACTAAGCACTCTGCTTTGTGCCTTTAGAGTCATCTTAGCTGTGCACTCACCCACAGCACTACATCATCTCCATTTATAGACAGTTTGTCTGACTGTGGACTGATGAATATCTAAACTTTTAAGATTACTTGGTAACCCTTTCAAGAGTTCCCAATGTTGTATTTCAACTTCAAATATAAATCCTACATATTATCTACATTTTTAGAGATAAAAACCTTTAGACAATACACAATATTGTTAAAGAAATTGAAATTTCAGGTACAGTATATGGTAATGTTAAAAATCATGATTGCATTGCTGTCACCTGGCAAAGGATCTGCAACGGAGAAGCAAATCAAATATGCAACGAGCATAGAAAGCTCAGGGTGAACCTGACCTCCCTGCAGATGAGGAGAAAATGTTCTTGAGGAAAAAGATGACAACATAAAGCGGTGCTCATGTGGAGGAACTGTGGCAATGTCATCTCTTCCTAGTCAGCTTGACACCACAGGCTCTCACATCGGAAGTTCTCATAAAATTGAGCCATTCAGGATGTGTTTATATGTGTGTGTGTGCATCTTTGTGTCAACATAGTATGTGCATCCTTGACATTTCCTCACCTCCAAAGTGTGTCAACTCTGCCCGCTGTCCCAACACCCCACGTGAGGTGACAGGACGGAGGGCTGCGCATATCCTTCAGCATGTTGGCACATCTCTCACACCCAATATAAACACAAGCACCTCTGCCACCATAAATAACACCACTCATACACCTTATCGCATACTGTTAAAAGCTGGGCACTGACATAAACACAATGGCATGCCCTCAGTGTAACTCTCCAAACCAAAGCTCTCTCCAGACACTCACACTGTTGTGCATAGCCAAGGCAGAATTTGGATGCTGCTATTTCTTACCCAAAAAGGACAGGTCATTGCAATGGTGACAGCACATTAACAAACCATGTGTATCTTTATACATGTCTTTATAAGGATGGGATAGAGTCATACTCATAAAAGAGCCAGGCTAACAAATACACAGACAAAAGTAAAAAAATTAGAGAGGAAAACTGGATGAGGTACGCTCAGGACACTACAGGAAAAGATGAAGGAACAAGGAAGAATGGGATGGCACGTTGGTGAACAAACAGAGCCTAATATGAGACAGACTGAGAGAAATACAAAACCATGACATGAAACCTGATATCATCATATTAAAAGATATGTGATCATTGCAGGGAGAAGAGAAGGAATCGCTTCATCCAGGACACCCAATACTTTAAATCATCTTAGCATGCAGAAGGCACACAGTCACAGCCTCAGCTGACTGCTGCCCAGATGAATATTAATCCTTGGAAAAAACCCACACACGTGCAAAAACATAATACGGTAATATAAGGCTCTAAGACGGAGTACAGTTACAGCAACTCAGAGGCTAGGTGCTGACTGACCGCCCTCTTTGACACACACACACACACGTACAGACACCACGTCACCCACATGGATACACACCTGAAAGTAAGTAAGTCTATTTATTGTGACAGAAAGAAGAGAAGCTTTGGGCTATCAGACACGAATCCTGAGTGCTACTGTGATACTGTGCTGACTGGTTTGGCTCTGCTGCTCACTCTGCTTGCAGTCCAGGCTGCATCTGAACTCAGCATCTCAGCACAAGGAACAGAAACAGCCATATAACCTGGATGGGAAATAATAATCTTTCTCCAGCCAAATGCCTGTGGGTGTTAGAAGTAGTTTTGTTTGTTCATCCCTTATTGGATTTGCTTTTTGAGGTAACTTTCCAAAAATTCAATTTGATGGCACATTGTAATCTAGTTTATTTTACTACTAATATTCAAACTGCTTTTGCCAAATATTTTCACAATGTGTGCAATGTGAGCCTATTAATTATATTATTTCATATAAAGTTATTAGAAGCCAAATATGTTACAAATAATGCTGAAACTGTAAGTAGGTCAAGAAGCAACCCATGATTCCTGTAATTACTGTGGCCACCCACTGCTATCAAAAATGTAGAAAGGAGCAGCATTGGTGTGGCCTTATGGTGGAGGTTTTATGTGGCATTTCAGTCTGGCAAAAGAGGGTGACTGGGATGATGCATAAAGCTCTACTATATCACAGGTGAGAAAACAGGGAGGGAGGTTTATAGTGAGGTCTGTGATGAAATGCAAAGTGTGTTTACAGTCTGTGTGGGCAGGGACGTTGGCTGTTGATACAGAGCAGTGTGGGCTGCGTTGGCAGCAGTGCAGCATGTTTCTGTACCATAGACAGCTCTGCACTGCAGTGCTTGTGTGTGCACGTGAGGGAGAGTGCACATGTCAGAGGATTACAGAAGAGCCCATCCATATCCCCCTCTGAAGACCCCCCCACCCCCACCCCCCACCCCCTTCAGACAAAATCTGCACCCCTTGCTGCACTAATGCAGCCCTCGTTTCTATCGTTTTGTCGAGTGAACATCCAGTCCTCAATCTTCCCCCAAATAGCAGCATTTATCCACTGTAATAAGCACTTCATCCTCTAAAACCGGCAGCCTACCCAGCTATCAGACATAATGTAGACAACATCCAGTCTACTACAACTGACATCTAAAGAAGGAAACTTCCTTTCCTGGACAAAATCTGGTCTCATAATGGACTTTTTTCTTCACAATGTTCCCTCATTACCAGCAGTCCGCTGCAATACCCCTCTCACCCCTGCTTGACTCTCCTCCATCACTCTGTGTCTTATCCTGAGTTAGAGCTCTGTACCTGGATGGTGATCAGTGCAGGTGATAGATATGCAGAGTGGTGAAGAGGGCGCTGAGACTCCTGGGGTTTGGGGTGCTGGGCCTGATGATTGTTTTTGAGTGGGTGTGGATAGGTGAGCTTGGCCTTGTTCCAATAGGCTGACTGAAGAACACCTGAGGCCCACAGAGACACAGAAAAAAAATAGTTACATGATGTACATGGCAAAAGTGCTGAAGCCTCTTCTACTAAAGTCTGCTGGAAAAAAGTACACACCGGCATGCAGCACACATACACACACTCCATCCCCCTGTTTGTAATATTGATACATAATGTAGTAGACAAATAACAGGCTCTTTGGGGTTGTAAAACAAGCTTTCAAACTAAGTGGAACCTGATTCCAAATTGGTTTCTTCTGTTATGAATTGAGACTTAATTTTTTCCACAGCACCGCTTGTACTGTATCATGGATAGCACAAGAAGCATAGCAACAAAGGTACATGCTTAGCATTTCTGTGGTTTCATCTTAATCAAACATGAAGCAGGGAGCAACCTATAGGCTTTTGTGCAGCATGTAGCTTATGAAAGAGAGATGTGTAACCTCAGCCAAAATATGTCTTTTCACATTATGTGGTTGAACTGGTGTGTGCTCAAATGGGGGTAGTTTGAAACCTGAATTTAAATGTCATAAAATAAGAAGCTTATACTTGCAATTATTCAGTTACCTCCTTCTCTGTTCTAGCTTTAGTCTTACACCGTTGCAAACACCAAAATATTATGGAGAGTTTAGTTACCTGAGACAGACTAACAAACAAAAAGTATTGCTGAATGCTGAATGGTATAAATACATGAAGCAGACTAGAGAACTAAGGAGCCATAGGCTACAGAATTAACTAAATCAGACTGGCTGAACTATGATGGGTTCGACGTGCTGGTGAAACTCTAACAGAAGGTCACACCGCTGTAAGTTCTAAAGCAGACCACCCCCTTGTGAGGCTTTTGTATTAGTCTTTATGTCCAAATCCGTCTTCAATGTCCAACTCTCAGAGCCAGGATGATATCTGGCATCCAGATAGACCTAAACCACTGGCTGCTGTTTAATTACAATATAACTGACTATAAAGCACTGGTTCATTTTTACCCCCTGGTGTGGATGCTTGCATAAACAGCTATGGATAGGATACAGAGCAGATATATCTGTTCTGAGATGTTGGCTGTACCTCACAATCCAAACTAAACTTGCATAACAGTTACGTAGCCTCGCCTAGTAACACCACCTGAGACCGAACTGGGGAGAGATGGGGTGGTGGAGAATGAGCCCAGAGCGAAGAGACGGTGGAGACTGGTGGCAGAAAGTAAAAACTGTGGATTTATAGAAGGTGAACTGCACACAGTTAGAGTCAGACCGGTCTTTGCCTACCTGAAGCTTAACACCTTTGGCCTGGCTTGGGCAACCCCTTCTAGGCTCTGTCTACCTGCAAAACACACAGAAACACATGAACGCTACTTCAGAGTAATGACTGTGCATATGTTGCTAAACAAAAGGTCAACGGGATTAAACACACACTCGGGCACAAACAAAACCACAACCCAAAAATAGAAACTGATGTTTCCATGCCACTAACCTCTTCTACCCTGACAGTGTTTTTGCCATAAAGGAGTTGCTAAAGTGCATTTCTCCAGAGGCCAGACCCCACAACTGCACTCTCCGTGAGTCAGTGATAAATTAGAATTCACTCTTCCTAACTCTCACATGCCCAGTAGGAAGGGAACAGTATGTTCCTCAAACCATAGTGCACACACACACACACATAAATTAATCGTGCCAGATAAGGCATGAAAGGTTCTTGTGCGTGCATGTGTGCAAACACACATTGAGTGCGGTCGGTCGGGCAGACAAATTTCAGAAAATATGTGATGTCTACCTAATCAGATGCAGGACAATGATGGGAACACTGAGGCGGCAATACTTTGTGTGTTCAAGTCCTGCACGTGAACTGCAGCTGCAAACTCCACAGGGAGAAACTAGGTCCTGCAATTGGCAAAAATAGATAAAAGAGTGACTGGAATGGACAAAGCACACCAGCTGCATTATCAAGAAGGAGAGAGGTCCTTGGAAAAGGATGGTGTGAGACAGGGAGGTTGAAAATGTGTAGAGACACTGAAGGTATTCAGACGCCAGACGGACGCAGATATGGATTCCAAATGAGGTGGCAGTGCCAACAACTGCTTCGACAGTCCACTGACAGTGAGAACAGAGGTTAAATATAAACTTAGTAATCCCTCAACAAAAGGGCACTTAATGAGAGTCCGCCTGAATGGTAGGATGTGAGCTAGAGGGAGTGAGGTGGAGGGTGGAATGTAAGCTGGCAAAGGCCCAGGATTGTGCCACAACCACTCAGAGCAGGTCGGCCACTCATCAAGTGGAACGGCTTCATGTTCAGTGTCCTCTCAATGACAAATACTGCGCTCTCCTTCTCTGCCCAATTGGTTTCCCTGGCATAGGCCAATAATCTATCCCAGTGTTGAACCTGAGAGAACCATGCTTCTCTTTTCAAAACTGGCCTCATGGCTACTAAGCAGAAAAATTAAGCTGGTGAGGAGATTATCAAATGAAGTCTCAGGATTAAAACTCGTCACACTTTCCATGACTGAGAGATGGTGACTAACTGGTGAGTCCCTGCCATGGAGCAGAGCAATAGCCCTGACAGTCACCCTGCTGGATCGGGATAAGTACCTGAATTATTCAGTAAGGTCAAAGAAACACAGCTGGCTCCAGGCCTAGGCCACGCTTTGATACTTGGGCATCAAATGAGGCGCTAGCATGGTGGTACTTTCTCTCCATAACACATCCCCGATGTGTTTTCATCTTTACATATCATCTATTTCTCCCTGCATTTTGATCTTAGAGGGAAACCCTTCTGTGCTGCTGTGGAAATATGGACCAATCTTTAAAGTAACAACCACCTTGAGTCAAACAGATTTAGAGAGGCATTACATTCCAAGGTTTGTGACACAGTATATCTGTGTTATTCTATGACCCTGATCATCAAAGAATGTTTCTGTCACCGAGCCAATGCTTGCTGCTCATCTCAGCGTGACCTCAGATGTTTCAAATTCAAGCTTTGTGTCACATATGTGACCATGTTTCTGTGACAACTTAAAGTGTATAAACCAATACACTGGCACCACGAGAAATGCCCCAAGAAGGCAAATCAGCTCAGATACATATACATAAAAAACAGAGCCTGGTTAGTTTCCCAGCTCAAGCCTCTAAATCCCAGTTAGTACAATGCCAGCAAAAACTGCAGTGTGTATGAGTATGTGTAATAAGAGCTCTCAGATCTGGGGTTCAAGAGATTAACAGGGGCTGAATGACTGAACGCAAGGAGACGCATGCCTTTAAGCAAGCAGAGAGAGAGAGGGAGAAAGAGAGATGCTAGCCTTGCTGCAGCTCAAGAGTTGGGTACAATGAAATAAAAGGAGACAACACAAAGACAAGAGCTACTGCAATTCCACTGATGTTATGTTAGAAACTGGCACTTAGGAAGGTTAAGCTTTGTTATACAACAATTCAAATGTCTTTGCCATCACTTCAAAAATGTAAAAGTCCATGCAAGCCGATGTGTAACCTGCCAAGCAAACACAGGCTGTGTGCCTCAGAGCATGAATTAGATTTTCCAAAACGGTAGCCCTGTAGCAAGCAACAGGAGGCATTTTAATGGAAACTAGGCAATCAGGATCTATCACCTCTTTACTACAACTGCAAGCTTAAGTAGCATCCATCACCTTCTGATTTAGAGTATGATTCTGCTTGGTCTGTCAGCCTGGATGAACTGCCAACAGCCTTATCAACATCATAACAGACAGGCTGTCAGCACCTTGCCTTTCTTTCTCAGAGTCTGTTGCTACCAGAGGGCAAACGGGGGAATCCAGGAGTCAGGGGAAATCTTGCCCTGATACAAA
Organism: Lates japonicus; assembly: GCA_033238685.1. Classification (NCBI taxonomy): domain Eukaryota; kingdom Metazoa; phylum Chordata; class Actinopteri; family Centropomidae; genus Lates; species Lates japonicus. The sequence goes on along the minus strand of BRZM01002398.1, from coordinate 47,315 downwards.
GAAACAACACATACACCACTGCATTCAAGGAATAAAGTTAGTTAAACTCCCCGCTTCTGTATATGACCTCATCTAGGCCATGGCCATGCCATTTGGAAACAGCTACAGCAGGTAAATAATAAAATATGTTTCAAACAAGTCTTCCCTAGTGTTGTCTGCTCAATTTATCCCTCACCCCCATTATTATGTTGTTTCAATTTTTCTCAAGACAAATTTATTAGCAAACAAACTGTGATACAGCTGTGTTAAATGGAACATATCCAAATAAAACAGGGACATTGGACATGTGTGCCAGTATGCACACATGCAAGGTGGCAGATCATGCAACAGAAAATGAGAGGTGCCTGTGAAATATATGCTGCTAACATTTATCTTCAGACAGAAGACAGCTTGTCATCATCCATGCAACCACCTGGCTTCAATTTCCAATGACACTGAATACTATCACAGCATGGGGGAGGTCAGCCAAGCCAGCCAGCTGCCACTTGCCTGTGGGGGAATCCTCACCATATCAAGTGTTATGTAAGTGCTAAAGAACAGTCCTATCCATAAGGGGAGATCCCCGAAGTTTCTAAGGGCCAGCTGAGGTGAATTTTGATTCAAACTGCAGGATGTCAATTCAACCACTGAAAAAATGACAAATAAGTCTAACCACGAGGTTTACCATCTGAATCCCATTTGGTAGAAGTTACCAAAGTGAATGCCTTATAGTAAAACTAGGTAGATGCAAAATACCAGTTCAAAGCTGCAACATTCAGTAAATTTATCAATTAACTGATCAACAGATAACTAATTTGCAGCTATCCCATTAATTGTTTAACTCGTTTTATAGGCAATAATTTGAAATGTTTTTTGGTTCCAGTTTCCTAAGTGTGATGGTTTGCTACTTTACTCCGGTCTATATTACTGTGAATTTAATATGTTTGGGTTTTAGACTGTTCTGACAAAACAAGGTATTTAAAAACGTCACATTGGGCTCTCAGAAGGTATTCAGATGGCAGATTAATGAAATACACAACTAGATTAATGAAATACACAAATAGCAGATTAATCAATAATCAAAACAATGATTAGTTACAGCCTTATGCCACACAGTTGTCAGGTCCATACTAGTGGATCGAGGTTATGTGATACACATACTGATAATGCTCCAAGGCTTACACAAGGTCATTCCTTTAAAACAAAATAATCTCATGTAGGTCCAGCAATGCCAAACACGTTGATACCTTTTGAACATACAGCCAAGGATTTAGACAACAGTCACAAATAGCACACACTCAAATTTAACTACCAACCTAATGTCATCATGTAACTGTAACCAAGACCACAGTCTTTCCTCAATAACCACAGGCAGGTAACTAGTTTTTGGCTTTCCATAACCATACACTGCCTTCGAACTGCTTATTTGGTAAATGTATTCTCTGCCCGTCTTACACACAGCTCATACCACGACCTTAAACTGCTCTTTACTGCTAACGTTATTCACAGCACTGCTAACACCGAATGGCTGGGTGAACCAGAGTAAATATGGTCGAACTGGTCAGTTTCTCTTATAGCTACAATGCATTTCAACCGACCTGTCACCGTTATCTTGCAGGTTGTTGTGTTGTGTTTAAAATTTGGAAGTAAAACTATGTATAACTTTAAAGAAAAAATACCTGCTCTTCCTCACTTGCGTTTTGGAGCCCACTTCGTTTTCAAGTGTGCATTTTCCGGTTTTGGCACACGACTCTGATTGGCCCACTGCTCCGGAAGTAGCTGTTTGGATGCCATGGCAACAGCCACCGAGGCACGGATGCGAACCGTAGAAGAAGAAATCTGCAACAGTGATCTGTATGTTGGGCCTCTAATCACCCCCACTACGCTCCCCACGTACCCAGAACCAGTACCCCAGAACTGAAATATCTAAGTTGAACTAGAAAATTAGTTAACAAGTTTTAAGTCATTTTTAAGCAAATTTGGCAAAAATTCAACCACACCAGCCTTAATTGTGAATACTGCTTTGAATATGACTGTTTGATGTTGGTGTTATGTACTATGTTTATCTGACCATTTTCAATATTAAAATTCTACTTACAACATTATTGTTATAAATAAAGTTGTGAATGCAAGCCTTGTAGTACTCCTTTGGCACAGTACAAAATGGTAGAGTGAGTGTGATAACACCTGTTGTAAGAAGAAGTAAAAAATACATCTGAGTGCAATCATGTTCATCTTCTAAAATGGTTGAGGAGCAGAGTTACATAACAGGTCATGAACTTGAGTCTGCAGAGAGAGAGAGTGGGGGCAGACACGCAACCAGGCTCCAGACAGATATCAATAGACAAATGCTTCAGAGGGACACTCAATCCTGCCAGTGGGTTTTGCAATTTGTGCATGCGCTGGTGAGAGAGTGAGAGAGAGATGAGGGGAAGGGGAGACACTCTCTCTGTGTCTGAAAGTATTGGGCTTCCTGGACCCAACTCTACAGTGATCACTTGTCATCTCAGTTTCCCTCTTAGATGTATTACTCAGCTTCTATTTTAAATTTCCTCATTTATTAGGCCCTTGACAGATGGTGGGAAAACCACAGATGCACCACTCTTGTGAGAAAAAACACACACATGCTCAAATACACACTGACAATGATTCACATTCTCACCAGAGGAGGAGGAGAAGGGCATGCAGAACCAGTATGGCAAACACAGCAACACTGTCTTTGGAAAGTGTGACTGCTCTACTGACACATGTTGGCATGGTGCATTAGGTAACTACCATAACCTCCGTCATTAGCCCTTGTGAACTCTGTGACTCAAGGGGCAAGTATATGAAATGTGGAAACATAAGAGCTGGTGAATGTGATGCATGTGTGTGTTTTTTCAGACTGTGGGAGTTTACAGGTAGAGCATCTAAACTGGACTGGTGCACCTGGTAGTGTCAGTCTTCAGTGGATGATGTCAGTGATCTTCATCTGGCTTGGAAAATGCAGAGCAGGGGGTCAGTACACTGCACATACCCTCTCAGCACTATTACCCTTTATGTGATCCTCCAGAGCTACACTGAGGGGTAGAAGCAGAGAACAGAGAACATGAAGATTTCTTCTTGAAAACAAGTATTAAATTCTGAGAAACCAACAGGGAGTACTGTGTCTTCAGAATAACAAAAATCTAGTATTTCTTGCTCATTCGTTTTCAGTTAGCTCCTCATAAAATGTATTTTTCAAATTAATTCCCTTGCAGGATAATTCTACCACAGCAGACAGTCAAACAATCTAGTAGTATTTAAAAAAATTTAGTTTCATTTTGCAAGCATTAAGTACAGCAACATTGTACGTAAAGAGAACAAAAGAGCAATGATTGCAAACTTTTCTCAATTGCAGCTTTGATTTTATGACGTAGATTATCGCCCAGGCATTTGTAAAGGTCAGAACAGCGCTGAGAAAGAACAACACCAATCTGAACGACAACATCTACACAGATGAACACAGAGAGACAACCCTCTCCACTGTCTCTGGAGCTTGTTCAAGGAACAGTGAGTGGGTTTGCTACTTTCTACTCAGTCCGAGTCTGAGTGGACAATGCCTCCTTTTTGTCTCAGAGGACAAAAGCGAGGTCATACTCTGTTCCCTTAGACAACCTTTCCTTGTCACATTTGGACAGTATGCATCATGGTGGGTTATGTCACGAGAGATTCACATCAAGACCATCTTAGAAAAACACTGGTATACTTCTCTTCTCTAGGCCAGATCTCTCCAGTTTAGGGTCACACTTCTTTGAACTATGCAACAGCTAATGAATATTAATTGCTATGCTTTCTATGACGACAGAAACGTGTTGAGCCACATTCATTTTCATGTGAGACGTATAGTCTTGTATTCTTGTGTCAACAACTTGAGCTCGTTTGTCAACATGTTTGACAGCCAGGTGATGAAAACAATGGCTTGAGGCATCCAACAGCAGAGGATGCATAGAAACCTTTGATGATTTTCTGAGCGCCTTTACATATGGCAAGAAGTGTTTGTTTAGAGGATTTAAGTGCAAGTAAGACACCGCTTGAACATATGCAGAGAGACTGTCCATAGACCTTTTCACAACAGCCAAAAAGGCACAAGCTCAAATAAAATTTGTGTAAACATTTATTATAGCTCCATTACCTTAAGTGTCACGGTAAGTGAGGTCATGTCAGTGGGTGAGTATGGATAATGGCAGAACCTTAGAATTACACCGACCTCCTACCTTGGGGCTCAACCTGTTGTACAAATGGGACCTTGAAACAGGAAAGTTGCTGGGTGAAGTCACTTCTGCTCCAGTTATGCAAGCCTTTAAGCGTTAGGTGTGAGGGCGTCTGTAGGAGCTGCTTGGAAGTGGAGACTAGACTGGAATAGAGTTTGATTAATTAGAGCAAAACATCTCCTCCCCGCACCCCGTCCATCCCATTTGGTTCTCTGGGCCTCTCCTCACAGGTTTCATTCAACCCCACCATTGAATTGGTTTGGAAGCAAGCTGGCATCTTCAGGCATTCTTTGTAGCTCTCCAAGGCAAGCGGAACCAATGCCAGGAGCCAAACTATATGGTAGAAACACATAGTACAGGCCACAATAAAGAGGAGGAGAGAGAGGGAGGATCACAATGGACAGCGCAGGACAATGGAAGGGGCAATGAATTACAGAGCCAACAAATGAAAGTCGGTGTCAATAACTGTTTTAAACGCTAGGATGAGTAAAGTACACAAGGATATATATATTTAGCCTGAGCCTCATGCCCTCAAACACAAACACAAATTTAACTAGTCTGTTTCCAATTGCGCTTTACCATTAAAAGCATTTACAAAACATATTTACAGGAAAGCCGCGCATTGTATTTGCTAATAGGAGCTGAAATGAGGTCAAATATCGTCATGAAATCCACATTCACACAAACCCATAGCTCCCTCCTCAAACTGCCCAAGAGTTGCATTTTGATTTTAAACTAGATTCAAGTTCCCTTAGTCCCCATTTGGAAAAGAATACTCTAGAGATAGACATTACTCTTATTTGAATACTTACCTTTATTTTTTTCAATGAGTTATGTCTGTGCATGATTTGTGGTATTAGAAGTCAAACCAAGAAAAAGTTTTACTGCTGCAACCCCGTAACAACCATTAAGTGTTGACTGGGATGCAGTGGAGGTAATCTTATTTTCCCCACATTTCTTCCTGGACAAAGGCATCATCAGCTTTTGTTTTTTTTAGTGGAGTGGCAGTGGTGGTAAGTCAAAGAAGCATAGAAGAAAAGGGCTGTTGTTCTTTTGGGACTCTGCATGTACATGCAACTAAAAAATAAGACTGCAAGATACAATTTACTATTATTCAGTAGTTGTGGTTTATCTATATCTATTCCTGCCTCATTGCTATTTCTTGTAATACATTGCCTCTAATGTAATTTCACGAAATTAATCAAATGTGCTTAATATTGTATAACTAAGTCTTCATGTAGACAAAAGCAAACAAATTTCAAGACAAAGCTGAACAATGGATCTAATTTGCAGAAGTTTGTTATCACTAGAAATTTATTATCAAGACTAAAAGTGTATTTCAAATTTGCCTATTCAAATTCTCTGTTTCCTTATTATTTCTCTTCCTGCTCATTGTTAGCTTTTTCCTAGTGAGTGAGTCTATGGGCCTGTGTGCAGGCCACACACTCAGACCTCACAGTTTCCTGCAGCACACTAAGACATATTACCTTTCTTTTATCCCCCCTGTTAGTCCTCCTGCGCCCATTGCTCTAGACCTTTCCTGCCTATTCATTATCAATGCACTGCTGATTAGCACATCTACCACAGCCAGTCAGCCATTCATTCAGGTTTCAATGAGAATAGCGCAAATCCTATGACCTGTTAAGTGCTCCATTAGCTGGACCTGCTCCTCTTGGACTGTGTCCCTCTTGCCTCTGCCTCGGCTGGCACCCAAGACAGGTTAGAACAGCTGAGAGGGCAAAACCTCAAAAAGTACCGCAAAGGTCAGCTCTCAAAACCTCCAGATATCTGATGCGGCTAAATATGTTTAAAAGCTATATTTATTACATAAGTAATTGTTGTATAATGGGTTTCAGAAGTTTGGTTTAGAAACCCTGAACTAACTCTACCCGTAGTGTTTCCTATTTTTATCCTCAGTCTGTACTGATTTTGTTTGTATCTCTCAGCAGTTTAGTTTTGATTTGGTATTACATCAGGCTACTTAAGAAAAAATCCATCACTTAAACTTAGGTGTAATAAAAAAAGCATTCTGGCATTTATAGTCAAAGGCCTCACTAGCACATTAATCTGCTTGGGATGGGTAATAATTAGGCTCTAAATAATACTGTTTACTGATTATAGTTCTTGGGCAGCAATAAATATACACTGTATGTGTCAATCGTCCTTCTGAAACTCAAGACTAGTCGGATGGGAATTTTACTGTAACCTGCTGACTTAAACCTCGTAGTAGTACTGGGACAAAGTGATCTGAGGGCTGGTGGCCAGCCGCGCCATTTTGCATTATCTCATACACCCACCCTGTATTCCATCACTTCGTGTGCAGTACTGTAAGACCACAATATGAAGGCAAGTCTCAATAGCACCTCAGTTTGACGGCGACCCAATTACAGGCCAGTATCGTTCCTACAGTATCAATCAACCGTCATTTAAACATAAAGACTGGTACACGCCGCGCAGGGGGCCGGGGATCCAGACCAGGGACCTTTAGATCTTCAGTCCCTAACGCTCTCCCAGCTGGGCTATTTCGAGCACTGTCACGAAGTTGTAACAATCCATGTATGCTTGGACTGTGGACGTGTGTGCAACCTAAGGCTTATGTATATGCTGTATATATACGCAGTCTGTAACTACGAGTAGTTTCTGTACAAACACAGGCTTAAATCCTGCCACCTACTGGCTGTTAGGTATTCTCTGCTGGATGTACCCCTTTTAAACGCCCGTCCTCTGAGAAATTAATTAATGTTTACGTACATCGATACCCTAAAAAAGTAGCCACAAAGGGATAAAGTGAAGCATAAAGTAAGTTCAAAATTCAATCTGATTTCAGTCTTAAACAGAATGCCTGCTGCAGATCAGTCAGACTGCATTCACAGAAAGACTCTAAAATTAGTCTACTTTATTTTGGGTGTAAAAGACATACACAGACAGTTGCATTATTGGGTAAGACTAACTCCCTTTTTTACCCATTTTTTTGGTATTGTGTGTGTATAGGCATGTACTTACCTTACAGTGTACATTGGCAGTAACACATAAAGCGCACAGTAAGGACCAAGTTACAGTTTAAGTGTTAGATTCGCTTTCTTCTCTTGGAACTTGAATAACGGCAATTTTTACATTCAGCTCTTCTCATATGGTACATCCCTAAACCACAAACTCTATCGCAATGATTTCATTTGCCAGGCTTTCAAAAGTTACCCATTGCTGCAGAGGCAGGATCAGACCAGGGACCTTTGAATCTTCAGTCTAACGCTCTCCCCAACTGGGCCCTATTTCGGCTGCTGAGGATTGCAGTCTGTACAATTTGTGGAAGTTATCCACTAGATGGCCATCTAGCATAGGATCTCCTGTACCACAGACCTAGCTAATACTTTTTTACATTTACTGTTTCACCATTGTGTAGCAATTAGCACAACAAATGCTGCAAGGCCATTTTAGTTATCTAGTGTCTAAAACAGTTTCTTCAGTTATAAAGGCAAATAGCCATATGTGTCCATACTCTTGTTGCTCTTAGAATGTGAGTATAATGGGCTGACAGTACAATTACTGGATGATAGAAGTGGATGGTATGTTCAGGAGTAAGGTTGATGGCAAATCACACACACACACACCTGATTTTATTGTTTTATTTTGGCTTCTTGGAACTTGGTAGGTATCACGGGTGCCACAATCCTTATCTTAAGGCGTATAAATCAGACTGCTACTTACACTTACTAACAAGAAAAGTCTAACCTAATCCCCAACAACAGAAAAAGACAATACTTCTCACACTGGCGCAAGGAATTCGTATAGATGCAAAAGCTACAAGATAGAAGGACAGAGGTTAATATTTGGGAAAGTTATTTGGTTTATTTCAGGTTATTTGTCAGTAGTTCATATAGAAGTCTGGCTTCATCACTTACTTCATTACTGGGACTTAAAGGTTATTACCTAAGGTATATCTTATAAACCTGCGATACTGCAATACATTTTGCCAGACAGCAAGGGCGGCAAGGGCCGACAACTGGAGAGGTCAGCCATGGTACTAAAGCCATTCGAGATCTAGCTGATGTGGCGGATGTTGAGGCGGAGGGGCTCTAATTATATCCTTAAGTATTTTCACTCTGCCAAAAGTCAGCAGTCTGTGCTGGTGGCACTTAACAGTACCAGTGCGGTATATAGATTTCATTCCAACAATGTTTGGTTGTTTGGGAGAACTGGAGTATTCAAATCAGCAGCCCAGGATCTACTCCCCATCCCTTGAGTAACTGCATCATCCTCCCACGGGCCTCCAGTGTACAGTGCTCTACGCGAAGTCATCATGCTGTTTGTTTCACAGTCAGGGTTCTGCCTCTTTTCAAATTTTTCATGCAGTTCTTTCCAACCAATATAAAAATAGAGCCAAGAATGCTTGCTTTTATATATAACTTATAGAACTATAGTACAGTATTAAGTCATATAAAAAATGCACATAGCCCAAGAGTATTGGAGTTTCCTTGCACAGCAACAATACAATGAGTGAATTTTATATAAATACAATTTGTAGAATGTAACTTCAAGCAAAAGAATGCAAGCTCTGATGGAAATAATGAAATTGGATCTTCACCTTGTTCTTCATACTACTTATTCTTTTTCTAAACAAAGCTGAGGTGAGGGTGTATCCAGCAGCAGATCTTGGCACCAACATGCAGTTTTCATTTTACTGCCCCAGCAGATCCATGGATCTGTACTCACGTAATATTATACAGTTCTGCTCTCGAGTCTTGACCCAACTGGGTGAGATTTTACCCAGCAGTTTGAAGGCGTTTGCCAGAGTGAGCGGCATCAGCCTCAGAGCATTTTGCTTAGTGCATCAGTTCTTTCGCTCCCAGACAAACAGAAATACATTATATAGGCTCTTCCCACTTTCAGTTTGTGCTTATCTCATACTGTTGGTGACGGGATGCTGGGTTGACGGCTCTGCCAATGGGCTGACTCTGCATGTGTCCATACAAGCAATACTCTATAATGACAGTGTTACTGTACTGATTCAATCTCTCTCTCTTCTTTTTTAGGAAATTCATTGTATTTCTACATTTTCACATTCACGGAACAAGATGCATGGATGTTATTAATATTTTGCTGCAGACAGTGATGAGAATAAAGCTTAAAGGATTGAAATGTAAAGAGTTTTTGTAGCATTAGTTTGAGTCATTTTAGCAATCCTCATGGCTAGGAAGTCTAGTCTGAAACTTGTGTTTGTTTGTGCCAGCTTACCTGTAAGTGCTCATAATTGGAAACCTATTGCCAGTTTTTATTTATTTTTTTTTTTTTACCTGGTCTGAATAGATCCTCACAGTAAAATAAGTAGTTACAATTTCAATGTATTTTCCATTAAAAGCTCACCATTTCTGCAATAACCGGGGATCGAACCAGGAACCTTTAGATCTTCAGCTGGTCTGCCGGAAACATGGCAATCACATACGACTATATCTTTTGCTAGCAAACCAAAGGCCTAGTCAACATTGGGCGATCAATGAAGCCCGCCAGCCTTGGCTTCTTACCGGACATGGTCAAATAAATATTATATATACCGATATATGATCATAGCAGGACTCTGTTTTCTTATTGCTTTTAGCCTGTATGTTTCAAAACTGAAATGCTTAAATTATTTATCTGGAGACTCCGCAGTAAATAAATTATATCATCATAATTATATTTATTGTTATTTACAGTAGGACAATCAAATAAATTTGAACTTATATATATATTATTACAGAAGTATATAATTTGCATTGGTATAAACTACTTAAAGTATAAAGTAGAAGTTAAGTAATTTTTAAAGATTCTTCAAGTATTAACAGAAACTATCTCAGAGCACTTTTCAGGTAGAGCAAGATCCTAGACTGTACCTACTCTATATATTTGAGAGTCTTGGTGACAGTGGCGGTGAAAAGGCTTCCCTGTATTAGGATGTATAATGTTAAAAAATAATAATAATAACAAAGTGTGTATATATATTTCAAAATTCACAGTAGAGCATATTTTCATAAAAGGAAGTAAATAAAAGGTAAATCAAGACAAGATACAATGTATCTTATCCATATATATAATTATTTATTATCCAAAAGCTTGACTGTTGACCGTTTCTCACGGCAAGTGACAACTGACGTTAGCATTGCATAATATCTGGTTGCAATCATCAAGCCCAGCAGCAGTTCATGGGGAATTACTGTTCGACTTCTGAAACCGTCAACAGCTGCTCTGTCGGCCTCATAGTCACCTTACAGCAACTGTAGCGTTGTCATTGGTTGGAATATCAAGATTAGAAAATTGCGTTAGTATACGCTGCGCCCGTTAGGTTACCAGTTATGGCTACCGATTGCTTGAACTGTCGACAAAACTGGGACTGAAACACAGGTATAAATGCCCGCACAAAGAAATACCTGCGGCCTTTCATGGCGACATCTCTTCTCTTCTCATCTCTCTTCCTTCTCCTCCTTCCCCTTCTTTTACGGACTATTGTTGAGGGAGGCGTTAGAAGCTGGAGAACTGTGTGTATATAAGGTCCTACTAGCTTTAGGGTCGCTCTTGGGTTGTAGTGTATAATTTAATCTATACCAACAACAATGTTAGAAATTCGATATCCAATTGATCCAACATTATGGTAAGAGTAAAATAAAATAAATAAATAAATAAAACAAAGTAAGAAGCAGTCGCATGATTATTTCTCATAAGTTTAAGTGCCACTGTTAACTGCCCTGCAGTGCCCATCCACATAGATGACCTTCTTTTTCCTATGCTGCTTAGAGTCTAGAGCGCCTCCCGCCCACTGATACAAATCCCGCACAAAGTTTTTCGACAGCGCTGGCAGCTCACAGGGAGGAGCGCTGGCGCGGGCACTGCCAGGTAGATGATCAGTGCCTACTGGGGCACCCACACTGCACCATGGATTGCACCCACTAGAACAGCGGAAGCATCAGAAAGCGTAAGCCAGTTCAGCAGTGAAGTTTAATTTTTACCATACCAACTGGTAATGAAAACAAGTACTTCAGGTGCTTATTAGTACATGCCACCCTCACTGTATATTTACTGGCCGCGCTCTGATTCCAGCACTGATGACATACTACAAAAAACAGTATACTGTATATAAAAGCAGTCTCTAATTCAACACGGACCAAGGAGATTGCAGTACAAGTATATTTATTGCAGCAATGTAGATTTTGTCAGGAGACTGGTATTCCTTAGCTCAGCAGTATATCACGCATGTCGCTTCAGGTACTGAAGAAATTATCATGCCAGGCGAGATGGACAGAGCTGGCACAGTATCCTCATGCTGCCCCGGACGAGTCTCCTCTCTAGCATCAAATTTCCTCGAAAAAAAACAAAACAATTTCAAAAACCTTACCTTCACACCCCCAAAAGGCCAGTGGTGACCAAGACTGTTCAGCTTAAGATAAAAGCCTGGGAACCCCCTGAGTCCTCACTAGAGGCTTTTTTCTTCTGTCTGCTTTGGTGGCTGTTACACATGCCTAGCCATATAGCAGAGCAACTACACAAATTCTAAGGTCACGAGGTAAAGGTAAAAACACCTAATTTAGACCCCCAATGTTTAATATTTATTGATTTTAATTCAACTTTTGCATGATCATTCACGTAAAACTTATTTCATAGAAAACCTGTAAAGATGCATATATTCTTGGTGTACATATAGTATTATATTTATATATATTTAATGTGTTTACATTCAAAGACACGGTAAAGTGTATGTAGAAATCCTGCCTCTGTACTGGAAGTCCACTGTGAGTGCAATTAGAGCAGTGAACGCCTGCCGTTAACCAAGTCAACTTAGCAGAGCACACAAGTATTATTAATAATCCTCACCCAGCAACCTGTCAATTGCTCGGTTGTAGTCTTGCTGGACCTCAGGTCAGATTTGACCCATGGGAACAGATGTCTGGATGCTGGCAGAGGCAGGCCAGCTACAGCTAGGCGCTCCTTTGATATAGAAAAGTTAAGTCTATAATCACATACAGACCAAGTGACTGGTAGTGTGGACTTCACATGTAAAAATGGGAATTGAATCAATCAATGCTTACATCAACCTTTAGATAACTATTTCAAAAGGAAATGCATGCTTTTAGCATGCCAAAACCTAGACACAGGGACACCTTTAATATAATGCAATCCAAAGCAATAGACCTGCAATAAATACTATTTATGCTTTAAATATTCAGCTTGCTTTTTGTAGAAAATTATGTCAGAAGGTGCTGACTAGACATGACAGACATTTTTAGGATTATAGTTTTGGTGATGAACCGTTTTGCATTTATTAGAGGTTTTCCTGTTATTTTAATCAAAACCTGTCCATTTTACAGTCTAACCCTAACACCAACTTCTTTAATGACTGACAGCCTGTAATTCTTTTAACCTAGTAACTCCTTGAGATAAATATAAATCTTTATAGATTAAAGTCATGGTTGGACATTTTGGAAGATTATTTCCTCCTCATCCTTGGTGAATATGAGCTACAGCCTAATAGTTTAGCTTAGCATAAAGACTGAAACCTCGACATAATGCTCTAACACCTCTAAAGCTCACTAATTAACAAATTCTCTCCTACTGACTGTGGTAAGCCGGGCCCCATAATTTCCCTATTTCAGTTTTGTGCTAAAGCTATTCAGCAAGCACAGATTTACTATAAAAGACATTAAAGAGTGGTATCTATACAGACATCTAACTTCCTCTATAAGAGAGCAAACAGGCATATTTTCAAAATGTCAAACTATCCTTTAAATGCATTATTACCTTCTCCCACACAGTGCTCCATAGAAACGCAACAAATTCACCCATTTTAATTAAAACTTGGGACGAAAAGAGTTGCATGATATCAAGGAACTTTGCAAGATTTTATATAAACACTGTAACATTTGTATGTATAATAACTAAATCTAAAGCAAAACTGCATTTAATATTTCACACTTTAATTGTCCTCAGACCTGTGCCTTACCTGTGCTCTATGTACTGACCCTCCTAAACATATTAACATCTTCGTCTTCATATTTCATGTGGCAGTCTTGATTGTGAATATTCAGCATGTTCCTGCTTTTGTTCAGAATACACAACACAGCATCTAGCCAAACAGAATTAAGGCAGAGACAAAATTGAATACATTCAAAGAGTTTGTTGAGTATTGATGTCAGTTTTAAGTGTATCAACATTTTTTAAAGCTGCCTTGGAGCATTTGAGCAGGAGGCAGATCAGATCATCTGCTAGCTGAACACATTCTTTGGAGCAGTTATGTAAGCACCACTGTGAGAGCGCGCTATCATACAACTCCATATGTAAACAGACTTCAGTATTTGACAGAGTGCAAATTATATACACTTGTGTGTTTTGTTGTTGTATGATTTTCTTCAGCTGAAAAGGCTGTGCGTGCCACAGTGACGACAGCATCCTGCTTCCACGGCCGCCTGAGGTGAAAGTTAGGTGTGTTTAGGATGGGCTTGCTGCTGGTGGTTACGCTAAAACATCTCCCAGAGGTGGAAATGTGTTTTTCACATTTCTTATACTGGCTTCATGCACCAGTGAGTTTTCTAATGAAACAACTTACAGTAGTAAATAGTGCCAGTCTCACAGGGCCTCTGCCAGGCAACGGTCAGTACCTTCGCTTGCTTCCAGCCGCACCTGCCGGCTGGTTTTTCTGTTTTCCACCCAGGAGTTGTGTATGACAGTGCCTCCAGGCGAAGGGTCTACTTGGAGCAGGGACACAACCCTCTTTTTAACCTTGGCACGAAGGGCACGGCGCAGCTTCTGTCGGGTGAAAGCGTAGAGCAGAGGGTGGGAGACAGTGGTGCCATAGGCGAGGGCTAGGAACCAGAGGCGCAGGCTGATCAGGGCATCACTGGGGCCAATGCCAAGGATTAGCACGTTGATGACAGAGAGGGGAGCCCAACAGCCCAAGAAGGTGGTGATGATAATTAGGGACATCCTGAACACCCGCCTCTGGCGCTCCCGCCGATCCCTGTGTCGTCGCACTGCCCTCCGCAAGGCAATGATGGCCGACACAGAGGCCTGAACACCCATGGTGGCTGGCATGGAGGTGGCAGCACCCGTGTCAGAGGTGACCAGCGGGGCAGATGAGGACAGGGCAGGGGGGGAGGTAGCTGTGGGGGTGGGAGAGGGGGAAGGAATGAGGGGAGGGTGGCTGAGCTGTTTGGTACCATCTGTGGTGCATTGCTCTCCTCCTACCTCCCTGCCATCAATCAGATGACCAGCAGATATCAAGCACAATTAATATTTATTTGGACCTGTATCTCTGGCATTTTGGTCCAATATTTATTCTCCTTTTTAGCACTGTTTTTGGTCTCCACCATCTCGTTAGCTGCAAAATGCACAACTATGTTCACCAGATAGTCACCAATTTTGTTTGTCTGCCATTTTGTGGTGGGCAGGTATCATTTTTAAAGCTTTATCACTGCAGAATCCAGTGACAATTCTCTGTGAATTTGTCACTCATTGACCCCTTTCACATAAACCTATTAATGTGACCCATTATTAATGTAAAAATATAAATTATAGCAGCTTTAAGTTTTGAAGCCAAGTCTTTGGGGGCTTTAAATATCAATAATATCAAGCCTTGCTCACACTAACCTAAACTGATGGCCATTTATTCTTTGGCTCCTGAGAAGTATAACAAAAAATAAAAAAATAAAAATTCTGCCCTGTAATTTATTACCATGCCACACGTCTTGGCAGACCCCGGCCACTTGTGTTTGTTGTGGTGAGACTAGAGAGCTTGCTTGCACTGCTGTGTGTTTTGATATTTCATCAGGGCCTGCTAAACAGTGAGGAGGGCTCTCTGCCGCCCACCTCTTCTCAGACAAATTGCCTCCAAGATTGCAGAGGTGGGTCTGAGGCTGATGGATGGGTACACAAAGACCTGACGAGACCATATTTGCAAACATTAAATCCATATTTCTATAACATGTAGGAGCTGCCTGGCCACAGGCCACTTTAACGGCCTGTTTAGCAAGCAGTCAGTGATGTGCCTGGTCATAACATAAATGTTGTTTTAAGGTGTCGTTGAGCAGTGGTCTGTCTTACATGTTTGTCCTGATTTGGATAGGTTACTGTTGCTTCCCTGTTTTTTTTTTCCCTCCTACCATCACCCTTTTAACCTCTTTAACCAGTAATTATATCCACTCTGCTCTCTCCATCTGACCATCTCTCCTCTCCTGAGTCCCCCCAGACCTGAACATCCATTTATCAATTTCAGCTCCATCATGTCCAACCAGTACATCCATGTTGCACCCTGCCCTTTCTGACTGCCTCAAACCCATGTCTCCGCTCTCATTTCCATATCCTTGAACCTCTCACTAATCAGTGGATTTTGGCACATCTCTGCCTCTCTGTCTCTCTCCCGCTGCCAACCTGGCTGTTTCATACCTACCATGCCAGCTTCCTCTTCATCCTCCACTCTCTCTCTCCTTTGTTTTACATAAACGCTCTGTTCCCATCACTCTCTCCCATTCTCCCTTCTTCCCTCTCTCTTTCTCTCCCCTTCCCCGTTGGCTTTTGCCTGCATTTCTCTGTTAATTTGCCTGAGAATGCATTAGCTGTAATGAAGGCTGAGGGCCGAGGGAATCCTCCAGGGTTCCATTAATCATCCCCCCTCAGACAGGCAACCTTGATTACAAGTGGCAAGAAATTCATTAGAGCCGGGCCTCTGACAACTCTTATCTCCGCCACTAGATCTGACTCATTAGGCAGCCAAATTAAAGCTATGATGGCCCTGATGAAACTCATCGCTTGTTTATCTTGTGCGATTTGATGCATCTGCCCATACATCACTGTAGCCACGACCGTCCGGACCCTCCCAAGAAGTCAGGCCTCCAGTCAGCGCTTAGCAGCCTGCACACTCACACAACCAGCAAGTAATGAGGTCCCTCGTTTTTCCTCTCTCTCTCTCTCTCTCTCTCTCTCTCTCTCTCCCTCTCTCTCTCGCTCACTCTCTCCAGGTGGGAATGTGGAAATGGTTTAATGTCTTTGCTGGAAAGAACTTCTGATATTTCAATTTGGGATTCAAGTAGCAGACTGGCAGGATGATATAGATACTGTCTTGAGTCTGAGGTGTTCACTTTAGATGTGGCTTTAATGGAAGAGAGATTATTAGAACTCATATAGGATTAAATTTACAAGAAAAGTCATCCAAAAAAATACACTAAATCTGTCATAGCCATTTATTCATTTAGTGTTTTGAATGAGCAAATTCAGCAAACATTTTTGAGATAATAATTTCACAAATAACAAATTTAGAGAAACTGACCCCGTAATAAAAGTGGAATGAAACAGTCCCACTCACAGCATCTTGATAATAACAACCAACATGAAATTAGTGTCTGAGCTGTGCCATGGCTCCTCATCATCATCTCCACCGCGCAGCTCACGGGGACCGAAATAGCCGTTGCACTCTGGCACAACGTCGTGGAATTGACCATCTACATTAGTCAGCTCTTGGACCATAATAAAACTTCCACTGCTCCCTCCTTCACACGATCATCACTCCTTGAATCCCCATCCAAGTGTCACAGTCTTGATGTATGAGGTGGACAGTGAAATAAACTTTACTACTCATGGGTGCCCAGGTCATGAAGTGTCTATGAAGTGTTTATGCTCTGAGGTCAAACTGAGATAGAATTGTTTTCATCCATGAGAGGCTTGAGGGAAATGACATGTAAGATAATAGTGTGTTTCCTGTTATACTCAAGAAGATACGCTGTCGCCTAAACCCACCGCATTTTGGCTAAATACTAATTTAGGAGAGAGCAGGTTAATTTAATCAAATATTAATACTAATAAAATATTTGAATAATCTTGCCCCATCATCATACTTCAACAGGTGCTGCTGCTGCAGTGGGTTAAACATGGCTTGAGGCCTGAGTCTATTTTGGAAATGGGGAAACCAATCACCTTCTCCCATCTGAGGTGAAGTGAAAATTATTCCAACATGAGATTTTTCTGGAAACAGTTCAGAGAAGCTGTGTAAACCCATGCATTCGAAAGTTTGCATAAAAAATGCCAAGCCCTCTTTTCCCTTTCCTGTAACAGAATAGCTGTGTGGTTAGACATTATTTTAGTTACAGATTATTTCAATAATGCTGCTTTATAATTTCACATTGCCATAAGTTTTCCATGTTTGGTCTTGAGTGAGCAGGTCATGGCATTTATTTACTTATGTCACTATCTTGCAGATGAGGTATTTTAGTTTGAATAATTATGTAGCTATAGGAAATACTTGTATTTATTAGCTATAAGCTTTTATGTCTGCCTTTATGAAAACTGTCATTTATGAAGCTTATACTCCACAACTGCAATAAATCTTATTTCAAACATATAAAAACCCATTAGATTTTCTCTAATTTGGGCATTCAACTTCATTCCAATACAGTTTTATTTAGTTACAAATTCTCCTTCAGGTATCAATATTTCAAAGTAAATCTCAAATCAAATCTCTCTGGAAATCACTTCTGTAAAGGAAATGACACATTTCTTCTTCCTTATATCCACTGTGTGATAATCTCTGATAGGCCACAGAAACAACACATTTATCTTCATTAGCGAGTTTTAAAATAGCATTTAAGCCTCTATAAGCGTCTTACTAAATCACTGTCACTTTTTTTTGTTGTTTTACCGAAATATATTTTTTATCTATCAGATTAGAGAGGAGCTGCTGGCGGTTTGCTCCTCTGTGGTGACTGTAAGAGAAGTTCATTACAGTGTGTAGCAGCCTAATGAGGATCCTTCAGTCCACTTTAGACAACATGGCCTCCTAAAGAGAAATCAGTCACCGCTGCTATAAAAAAAAACCAGAAAAAAAAAAGATCTATCTACACTTTCAGGACTTGATGTTTCTGGGGGTAAAAAACATCTGTAACATGTTGCATCAGTGAAAAATATCAGTGAACTTAAATCACCACGCTGGAGCTCTGTGGATATAAAAGATTTTCAGTGAAAGCCTTCGTATATCAGGAATTTATCAGAAATATTCTCATTATAAAATTGGAAATGATGTTTCATGAGCAAAAAATGCTGATTTTTTTAAAAAATGATTTTATTTAAAATGTGTTATAAAATATCAAAATAGCCGCCTGACTGCAGTTTGGCTACTCCTGTTAGGTCAAAATTGGTCGCTGTGTTCAAACAGTGTAGGCCACATTTTTCATTTTAGCAGGATAAAATTATTCTTACACATTTTACACAAACGCTAAAAACATAGTTAGTCTACCCTCTCAATAATAATGATTCAATCTGGGTCCCAACTTTCGTATAAAGCGATTTATTAGGTCAATATACTTTACAGTTGTCCCTTGTTTGGTCATTATTTCCTTCACATCTTTTCTTATTTTTTTTCACAAATAGCTGTCAAAGGTGGTTCCTACAGTTGCCAAACAAAATGTAAAGCGTCTTAAGTTACATGCAAATGTTGTCAACAAATTGTACGAAAACACGAAAAAAGGAGAAAAAAAAAATCCAGAATAGTTTCACCAAATGAGGACATGCACATAACCAACAGAACATTTTGGCCCTACATATAAATACTTAAAAAAATCTTTACAGTCTCATCTCATAGTGCCCATTTTTTTAACCCATTTATATTTACATATTCACAGAACAATAAATAAAAATGACAGCATATTGCCAAATAATTGATCTGTCTGCGAGAGAATCCTCTTCCCTGCTCAGTCTCACCTCTCAGACAAAAATTACTGAATCCTCCTTTTTGTGCTTCATGCGTTCAACAAATCAGTGGAACATAGAGTCAATGTAAGTGTTTTTTTATTATTATTATTATTAATATTTTTGATTTTCATCTTGAGTTCATGGCCTGGTCCCTTGCTCTATTTGTTGGTGCTGACTCCTCACAGCAAACCTGTTGACGTGCACAGGGATGGGGACCACGATTTTGGGATTCCGCACCGGTTCTCCCGACCTGTTGTTGACGTTGCCGGCCTTGATCCGTTTCCACTTGGCCCTGCGGTTCTGAAACCAGATCTTCACCTGCACCTCGCTCAGTTTAAGTGCGTGCGCGATCTGGGAGCGCTCAGTCAGAGAAAGGTACTTTTTACAGTGAAACTCCTTTTCGAGTTCGAGCAGCTGCTCGCTGGTAAAAGCTGTTCGTCTCCTGCGGCTCTTCCCCGCCGAGCCGCCGGTCGGCAGCGCCTCCTGCGAGCCGGTTTTTAGTTTGCTCTTCTGGGACATGGAGCCGCAGTTGTTCCCGTCCGAGAAACTTTCGTTCTCGCTGTCCGCGGAGCTGTCCTCGCGGTCGCTGCAAACGGCGTCTGCTGACTTTAGGTCCAGCTTCTCGTCGTCTGAACTGTACAGTTTGGTCTCACCTAGAAATAAACAGAAGACACACGTTCACAGTGAGACATTTATTCATGGGCCTGCAAACAAACCCAAAAAACAAAGCACCATTACGCACTGTTGCACATTAGACATCAATCACTGGGGTTTTGAGTGGGCTGGTGGAGAAAACACCCAACACACAACTCCCTGAAAAATCCTAACAAATGTGAGTTATAAGCTGCAACATCAGCTGAACTCATTACAGCTGTCCTGTGTGTAAACGTTGGATTTTTTCAGTAAGTTCTTACTTGGCACGTTTTGGCTAAAGTGCAACTTAGTCAGTCTTTCAACAAAACTATTTCCCTTAAGTTTTCCTAAAACGTGATTAAGCATTATCTCCAATTAGTTGTCATTTTAATAAAAAATAATAAACAATTAGAAATATCTTCAGATCTATTTTTAAATGACTGTTACTGTAAGAACAGTTGTGACATTTCTTCCATCAAATTGCATCCCCAGGATGTTGAGTGCTGTGTCATTAATAATTCTGTCATTTCTGTCAGGCAAAGCTAATGGGAGATTCATTATTCTCACTGATTCAACTGCTCTTCAGACACCACAGATTATTTCAGACATGGCCCAGCGACCTCTGCTCTCAAGCATTTTTACGCACAGTGGTCGCTTTTGGTTGCAACCGGCCTCGAAGTCTGAAAGTGATGATAAAACAAGCATAAATAAGCCACAAGGCCGAGCTCACCTGATATTGTTTGAAAAGTTTCTGAGAAGTTGAGCAGTTCGGAGCCCTTGTCCCGGCTGTGCAGCTCATCGGAGTGCGGACTCTCCTGTCTCCTCGCTCCGGGGTCGGCCGCGCTCAAACGCGGACCGGGGAGTTCTTGCGGCGGGTAGAAACTGTCCGGCGGATCCGAGAAGCTCGGCATGGTCGTAGTGAGCGCCACCATGGACGGCACCCCCTGTCCCAAACTGGCGCAGAACGTGTTGGTGAGACGTCCCGCAAAAGAAGCCAAAGGCGCGAGCGGAGGTATACCAGACGATAAAGGCGAGTGGGATAAAGCTTGTGGAATAACCAAAGGTCTGTACGGCATGAACATGGGGTAGCCCGTGTAGAGCAGGTGTCCCGGTCTGGGCTGAGGGGTCCCTATCAGGGAATCGATTGAAAACGCCGTCCCTTGGCCGCCGGGTCTCTGCATGTTTGCACTTTTTATTTTGGTGGAAACTCGAGAGCAGGTGATCCCCCCGTGTTTTTCTCCTCCTCGGCGACGCGCAAAACTTTTCAGTTTAAAGACAGAGTGGGTTCAAAGTAGATCCTCTGCCGTGTTGTCATCCCTGGGAGTGGACCGCTGTCTCCGGATCTCTGCCTCTTACTCTATGTGCGTCAGTCAGTGGGGGGACGCTTTTGTTGTGTGCCCCACCGCCGCTACCTTTTCTCCCTCTTATTTGTCACACACTGAGACATAAACACACGCTCTCTCTATCTATCTACCTCTCCCCTCTCCGCAACTCCTCCCTCCGACCCCTCTCTCCCGTGCACCGCGTGTACGTATGTGTGTGTGTGTGTGTGTGAGAGAGAGAGAGAGAGAGAGAGAGAGAGGGCGAGAGCGCATTGGTTATCATCTGCAATACAAGAGGAATGAAAAGGGGGTGTTTCCCTGGGGGCTCATCCATCTTCCTCAAATTACGCTTCATTTCCTTATTCAGCCTCTGACTTTTTGGCCGTCTTGAGAGGCGGTAGTTTCCCAGTGGAGACCAAATAGACGGGTCGCACCCCCCCCCCCTCCTCCTGCCTCCTCCCTCCCCTCAAGCCCCCCTTTTTTTTTTGCCAGGTTTCACCATTGACTGCAAAGAAGAAGAAAAAAAAAAACGGTGTGAGAGACTACTCCAGCCCTTCCCCTTCTATAATCGTTGACCACACCAACCCAATCAGCTATTCTTAATTTTGATTGATGATCAGTAATTACTCCGGATTCAAGGGACAGCGTAAAACAACGGTGGCTTTTGTCGAGATATTGGGGGGCCGATGGGCACCGAGAGTCAGGAGGGAGGAGAGAGGCAGATGTTTCTCCGCTCTCTGTCCCATTCTCCGCGGCTAAAAACAATGCGCTCGCCTTCAGAGGAGAAAAGGAAGAAGAAGAAGAAGTGCCGCAACAATTGTTCCCTGGAGAGAGATACTCTGCGCGAAATTAGACTCAGATAAAAGGCGTTTATGCGAGGTCAACTGCACTGTGGACACACGGACAGCACAGTGGCCAAAGTCAAATCCGAGTGGGTTTCCACTTTGTTTGAACTCTTTTTCTTTCTTTTTTTTAAAAAAATGCTGTGAATCATAAACTTTATCATGTGTCAATGAAACCACCTTTTTATGAATTAAATAACACAGACTTTTTGTTTTGCGCATTGGGAGTAGTCATTCACCCCTGATCAAAAATGCATGTGGAGGAGAAGAAAAAGAAAAAAAATCACTTCTTTCTTTCTTTAAGCAGTGGTTTAATCGCAGATCATTTCACCTTTTAAATGGCAATGGGAACTGATGATGATTAGCCCTATTGAGTCCTGGGTGCCCAGGCTCTCCAACTGGTCGTCTGATTGCACGAGGACATAAACATATCACCACCGACTCTGATTAGCAGTGGAGGGCCAGGCCAGGCTAATTCTTATAATTGCAAGTGACTTCAGCAGCACCTCTCTTTGATCTATTGAAACCATTTGCCGAGCTCCTCTGCCTCTCTCCCTGAGAGGATGTCTGGTGTTACAGTGCTCCTCTGGATGAAGCTTGTTTTTATTTAACGAATTTTAGTCATACGTTTTTAATGGCCAAACGAAATTAACATTTAAAGAGGATTCATAATTTGGATCTATTTTTATGACTTTTTTCCCCCACATAATCTTACACGCAATGACTGTGAGAGTTTATAAAACAGGTCCTCCCACAACCTGTCATTAAAACGCACATTTTAGTTGTCAAATTAATTATTTTTCTTTATACACCTTTATATGGTAAATTGATAAAATCAGGCCTGAAGATGATCTTAATTTGTATTCATTAAATACATGTTGCCATAAACAGATTATCATCTGAAGTTAACTTAGTTTTTTCGCAAAATGACTAATGAGAGAGAATGACAGAATGACAAGTGTCTTTTTTATAGGTCTCGTCATGAACTGTTTTAAATCAACTAATCACATAAAAGATTATCTGCCATTTCATAATAAAAGCACACATCACAGTCTGCCCAAAATGTAGTAATTATTCGACATGATTCAGGGCATCTTCTATTTGACTTTAATTTTACACTTTTAAGTTACGTTTGTAAGCTGAAATGTTGCTTACATATGATGTATTTCTCATTGTATTTTTTTAAAGATATATTTTGCATCATTCATTTTTTCAGAAAAACGTGGTGTGATGAAAAACGAGAAGTAAACACAAAGCAGCCGACCAAGTGAGAGAAGAAAGAGAGAAAATGTATGGCAACAGGAAATAATAAAAGAACACTGGGTAGATGGCATTACCATGGTGGGATATTTATTTTATATCAGACATCATTTTGATATAAAACACCTAATTACAATCATATCCTGTGGGAATAATAACTGTTAAAATATGTGTGTTAAAATATTTGATGGCATTTCTAAATGTGTAAAACACATCATTACTGTGCGTATTAACATCAAACTGTGGTGCTTGTCATGTATAACAAGACAAGCATGTTAGCATCTTTACTATCAAGTGCAGAAGTAAAAAATGTGATCACAAAATAAATAAAATATAAAACATACAGTTGCATTCTTGCTATATACTTTGTCAACTCAAGGCTATAGCTCCCTCTTGTGGTGCAAAAGTAAAATGTAACAGTGCTGAAAGGTTGATGTGGAATAGAAGTGCCAGAAAACAAGCAGCTGCTTCTTCCTCCTGAAGAGCTTACAGGTGGCAACATACATTTCAAAATATCCAGAGTGCTGATGCACACTGCTACAGTTTCTGAGTATTATTCTGTGGTGAACGACCACTCCCTCCTCGCATGTAACAGCAGCTCAGTCATCATTAGGTCTAACACTAAAGCTACACAAAGTGCTTTCAGTGGATGTACCCTCTGTACTCCAGGAGCAGGTAGTTCTTGATGAAGGTGGGCAGATCGAGTTTAGGGACCACCTTGTGCACTCGGCCCTCCAGGAAGCTCCTGAGCTTGCAGCGTGCCAAATGCTGCAGGGAGCGAGGAGTCATTGCCAAGGAGAAGACTGACTCGTAGAACTCCTTGTGCTCCTGATTGGAGAAGAAACACAAATTCACATGAGTTCATTTAGGAAGACACTGATGCTATTTGTCTTGCTTTACAGTAAACCAAATTATATTTTAAATATTACTAAGGTGTAGGCCTACTAGTTAGATAAACATTAAACAATAGAGAAGGAAAAACTGGGTTCAAAGTAGATACTTAGAGAAATGAAATACTAGTACATTATAGAGAACCTAACATCTAAAAACCTTTGTCTCACATTCAAACATTCAAAGCACTCACCTTAAATGTCTCTGGAGGAACCGACTCAACCCAGGTGTCTGTGACTTTGAGGTGACTGTAAGCGTTGAGGAGAACCTCGATGGTGCGTGGAGATTCAGAGCAGTGTCTCAAAACCTAAAAGAAACACCCACAACACGGAGCAAAGCGTCAGGATTCATAGAACCATTATTTAAGTTCGTGAGCGAGCTTGTGACTCCATAGAACTGAAGAAATAAAGTAATTAAACACTTGTGAAATGAACAGATTGGTCTTCCCTCCAGGGGTTTAACTGGAAATTATGCAATTAGTGCTAATTAATCTCCTATTAACACTTGCCTAATTAGGAACCAGGCATTTTGTCTAGTGCACGTGGGTTCACTGATAGTTGTAGTCTGTTTCCCGCAGAGAGTGCAACACTTCATGTTGTGTCATGAAATGGGAATGATTTTGAATGTGAAGTTGTGAAGTCTGGAATATTGCAGGGAGGGAGCGGTTTAGCGTTTCAAGACTCTTACTCAAGGTGTTACATGTGCAGTACTTGCTAATTATGTAAAATGAGCCACCTTGATGAACGGTTGGTTCATACTGTAAATTCAACGTACTACTACAAGCCAATCTGGAATGCATTAGTCCATATTATATTCAGATAACATGTAGCTTATCATTTCCTACCATGGGTAGAGCTCCAGGCCACACCCGAATAGAACCATGGTTAAGCAGAGCACGGACAATCCTCTCAGGGTGATGGGAAACCTTGTAGCACACTGCCTTCAGGATGTTGTGCATGGGAGCTTCACCACCATAGTCCATGTTGTTAACAGAGGAACCATTAGCCAGGAGCAGATCCACTATGTCCGGATTTGCATTCTTACAGGCCATGTGCAGGGGAGTGTGGTTGTCCTGGTCTGTGGTGTGGATGTCAGCCCCAGCCCCCAGCAGCAGCTGGCACACCTTGAAGTAACGCTGCAGGTCCTGCTGTTCCTGGGGCTGAGAGCAAGCAGCAATCAGGGGCGTGACACCCTCTTCGTTCTTTTTGTCCACAGCAGCTCCATAGCGTAGGTAGAGCTCAGTGTGGTCTAAGAGGCCATTCCTGGCAGCCACATGTAAGGGAGTGTCGTTTTCATCAACAGTGCGACCACTGATTGCTGCACCATACCTGGAGGAGATATTTGGCACATCTGTAGACAGAAATATACAACCTTGTTTTGTAATAGGGCACAAGTTGTATTTTTATGTACACATTAGATCAGTGGTTCCCACCTTTTCATCTGACATCCCCGGGCAGAAATATCAAATGACCTCCAATACCCCTTCATCACCTTCCATTGTGTTCCTAAATGTGTTCATTAAAATTGATTTCAAACTGGAGGTCATTTCATACCATCATACCTGGTCTTTTTTGTCAGTTGGTTTGATTAGACTGTGTTTCATACACTTATAGTCACTTTCAGCCATTCATTTCACCTTCTCTGCACGCTTGGTGGCCAGGTTTCATGCACTCTCAACAGCAATGGGTGGTTTTACAGTAAGGCAATGTAACTCTTGACTAATGGCTAACATTTGCTAATATGAGCAAACTTTGGGCAGATGTCACAGTTCACTGACTTTGAATATTACAATTTTCTCTTACAAAAGTAAAATTCATTAGCAATAAAAAATAAATAATTAAAAAAATAAAAAATTAAATACAATCTGGGGGTTTGCAGCTACAGAGTCACACGATACGATCTGGTATGACTAGTTGCTTATAGCTTACGGCTAAATTCCTAAACATTTTAGGAAAAAATTGCTGTGTAACTGACATTATCGAGTCAATTCACTGACTTGTTGACTCCCCTCTTGTGCTATTACTAGCTATTACTAGCACAAGAGAGGACTAAGCTACACTAACTAATGTTTAAGCATTCACATTTTTCCCATAATTGTCACTTCAGGCGACAGTGACTGCTGTTCAGTAAAACTTACCTACATAGGCTTTAAGGTGTTAATTGTCTCCTGTTGGTGCGAGGCTGTCCTACTGTAGCTGGTAGCTAATGGTTATACAGTAAAGTTCACACAAATTCATAGCATTATTTGTATCTCTCCATAAATAGGATTATTGCTTAAATGAATCTTGGTCTGCTCTTTATAGTTTAACTCTACTCACTCAAGGGATTCTGGGCTTGTACAAATGTGCAGAGGCATGAGGCCCTCTTCAGTGACAGCATTGGCGTTGGCACCGTGGATGAGCAGCAGTTTGGTACACTCTGGTTGGCAGTTTTCACAGGACTCATGGAGGGCAGTGGTGCCACCGGGTGCAAGGTCTACATTGGCCCCGCGTTGCAGCAGGAGCTTGAGGCAGTCTGTGAAACCTCGACCAGCCGTGATGTGAAGTGGTGTGGTCAGTTCCTGCTCATAAGTCAGCGACCATAGTCCTGCCAGCAGGGAGAACAATTCGCATAACATCAACTTGAGTTCAAGCATTAGAACTACTGTAAATAAGCAGACTTGTCAGATTTAACTATTAGAGTTCTGTTTCTGTTAAATAGAGGATATAGTGTAAGGCCATAACATTTCAAAATATTCTTGATGATACAGTATGCCTCAACAGAATGTCAACACCTCTCTCTAGTGCAAATTATCTTGAAGGTAACAGTGATCACAACTTTAAAATCAAAGTACTGGAAAACCTACTCAGGCCTCTGTAGTTAAATCTGAAGTTCTTCCATTCCTCTATGTTGCTGGTGTCATAAATGGCGTCAATTAGGTAGTCATACTCGTCGTCGTCCACAATGCTGAGAATCGTCAGCTCATCACCAACAAGCAGAGAGTTCCAGAACTGTAGGACACAACCTGTGGCCTTGGCTGTGGCGATCACATCGCTGCGGTAGGTCTTTTGTTTGCGCCACTTTACTTTAGGTGCTACGTAAGCCATTTTGGAGCAAACTGGTTTGTTTTTTTAACGTTTTAGTTGTGTGGCTTCTCCAGAGTGGAATAAGCACTTATGTGGGTTGTTTGTGCAGATGGGGCTATTTCAGGGAGGTGTTATGTGATATTTTGTTTGACCTGGTGAACCTCGCCAGTACAGGAGCCAATGACTGGTGCACTGCATATCACCTGCTCAATGATTCAGCTAATCCACTGAAGGACAACTGATCTGAATTTTGCATTTGCAGGAATTTAGAAGTGACACATTCTGCTGACAAATCTTAAAAGTTATCGGTAAAATCCAGTATTACCAAGCCCCAATTTATGTTATGTATTCATCAATAATTTTGACTTGTAGTCTTGAATATAATTTTCAGTAGCTTAAAAAGTTATTGCATGTGGAAAGTGACTCAAAATGTTAGAACTGATCAAAATAAAAGAGTAAACTGTTTTTTTCACTCCTCAGTGAAAGGCAACAGATTAACGCAGATGACTCCCAAGTCTAATTATGTGACCGACATCTGATGGTGTCTATAAATATTGCCTCGTGCTGTTTCTATGAATATGGCATCACTATGTCTTTAAATACTGCCTCAGGGTGAGATGCACCAGTTACATGTTGCTTGTAGTTGCATGTTAAAATAATTCTAATGAATTTTGACTTCTCTATTTCTATTTTTCTAGCAACAACACAGAAAATGTCAGTCA
Source organism: Lates japonicus (assembly GCA_033238685.1). Classification (NCBI taxonomy): domain Eukaryota; kingdom Metazoa; phylum Chordata; class Actinopteri; family Centropomidae; genus Lates; species Lates japonicus. Next base: position 19,672 of record BRZM01002398.1, on the reverse strand, counting down.
TTCTTTCTTAAAGTCTCTTAAAATACAAAGTGCTTTTAAAATTCAGAATTTTGGATGCTAATCTCCGGGAAATACAATAAAGCTACTAGCTGTGCTGTGCCAAATCGTATGAAATCCTAAATTAATTCTTAATGAAGACAGATGTTGTCTCCTACCTTCCCCTCTGGCGACCCAGCGCATGTCCCCTCCCTGTGGCTCAATGATGAGGTTTGCTGTGGATCCTCTAGGAAAGAGGTGCTGCATAGCCTCCAAGTCTCCCGTATACAGGGCGTTCTGGACAACCACATCTTGGCACACAGCTGGTGGAAGGGCAGTGCTGGACCTCAGCGGTACCCTGTCCCTGGCCTCTTTCTTCAGCATATAGCTGTTGAGGTGATGGGAGGCCATCTGCCTCTTGTACTTGTATCTCTCTAGCATGTCCTCGTCAAGTTCAAGAGAGCGCAAGGCCATGGGTGTGAAGACAAAGCTGCCTCGCGACATGCTGAATGGCTTGCCTCACACAGAGAAAAGAGGTTGTGTGTGATGAAGTGAGGGAGAGGCGTCTAAAAAGGCCCGTCTCTCTGTTTCTGTTGTTGTTTCACTTTCTCTGGCTAATGTCCACTATGTGCCTGCCGGCTGTTCACAGGGTTGGTTCACAGAGTTGTTTTGATATTCGGTATGAGACCTTCCCTGCAGTGTGACAAGTCATGCTATTTTTATGTCTCACATGCAGCCACTCGACCCTCTCCTGTTTGCCTCCAGCAAAGTTGCAGCCATGAAGTGCCTCTGTCAGTAATATCAAATGAGTTGAATAAAGTCATGTTTTGTAACTATAGTACATGCTTTTTTCTAAATTACACAGTATCTTATTGGACAAAACTTTACTGAGCAGAATATGTGAGGTTGCTTACTTAAAAATATAGGTAACATCACATTTACAGATTTAAAAAGCAATGCTTATTCCTGATATATTTAGTGCTTGTCCATCTACCCTAATCTAAATGTGGTGAGCAAGAATAAACCATATAAACGGTGAAGTAATTAGATTAAGAACCATTACTTTTCCCCAGCAGGGCTTAATATTTTACATTAACAAAAAAATGAAAATAAGCTAAATTTGAAAAGTAATAGCTGCTTTAAACATTTGGGAAACTTTTAAGGTCAAATTTTGCCTTGACATTTTTCTTTGAGGAAGAGCAAATAATAAGAATGCCCTATTTTTGAGCCCCTGTGTGTGTATGTGTTTGCAAAATGTCTTTTTCTGCTCAGTATTGTTTTTTTTTTTCCAAGAGCCTTAATGGATTTTATGTATCCACACGGCTCCCTGCATTAGAACATTAGGCTGAATGACTGGCAACCGCTGTGTCACTCTGCCCCACGTGTAGTGTTCTGATGGTGGAGGGACGGCACATAATTAAGCCTTTTAAGCCTACTTCCTAGGCATCTGACAAACTCTCTCTGTCTCTCTGTCAAAATCTCTTTTGACTGATGGACCACAATTTTCCATTGCTGGTGGAAAACAGTTCCTACAGTTCAACTTTTTAGTCACCAAGGATAATTCAGAATTACATTTGAGTTTGAGGAAGACTGGTTAACCTGCTTTGACATCACCATCTATTAAATTTTGCAGCATTGAATACACAATGTAATAAAACACATTTATTTTAAGGTCTGTTTATCTGCCTCTGTGTTGGAGACCATCAACATACAGGCAAGCTCTGCAGAAAACAAGGTCTGCACCACAGGTAGAGAAATACACGCTATTTGTGCTGAGGTTTTACCTTCTTTCCTATTTGAAAACACAGAAGCATAGCTGCATCTCATCTATACCTTAACGACTGTTCTGGTATGGAAATCAAGGTCATTTATTTTATGTTACAGTTTGGTAATAGATGCCACATTAAACTGAAGGCGAGTAAGAGTTTCAACTTTGAAAACACACATTACCAGAGAGAGACTAGGAATATTGTTTTTGCGGCTGGAGTACATCCTTTTAAATGATATACATAATGAGTTTATAATATGCATCTGGGCTACCTCCTCTCTACTTTGATGTCTTCCAAATGGCCCGGGTGTCATCAGCAAAACATGTAGGCACTTTCCCGCCTCATTGACTCCCAAATGTATTTTAAATATCATTCCTGGTAACGCAATTATTTAAAACGCTGAACTAAACACTTACTAATGGGGAAAAAGACAGCGACTTCGATAAATTCATTTCTCAAATGGTGGGCATTCATGTTTCTCTCCCTCTTTTTTTTTCTTCTGTGAAGCAGAGGCAACTCTGATGACAACAAAAAAATATCAGCAGTAGTAACACCCCCTGCCCTCGCAGCTCCCCGTGGACATATTAAACCTTTGGTTTCCTCATATTTCCCACCAGTGGCTGTCTCTCTGAGGTTTTCAGCACTGTGGTCAACTGCCTTCCTCTCCCAAGGCGTAAAGAGGCTGGACATCAGCAACAGCCCTGATGAGAGTGAGGCACTTCATTTATGCAATCATAGGCAATTAGTTCCCTCTGATTATGTGCCTCTTAATGCTGTTTTGAGTACTGTGGCACACAGTAATACAGAAAGAGATTAAACTATAGCCCTCCCTCCACACTGAGCAGTCATTTAATATACTGAGAACATAATGAAATGTACACAGTAATTACAGTAATATTAAATGCTAATGGGTTCACAATTGGATCTGCTGTTAGTTTAAGGCAGAGTCAGAGCACCCAAAGAAAGTCTAAGTTTAGAGCGAGCATCACCATGACACCAGAGCACTCAATTATCCATCAGGTGTCTCTTATTTTAATGATTTATGTGTTATTTAATTTTTTTACAATCAGAGGAAGCGAGATCCTGTCTGGCATATAGATGATTCTGTACTGGGAAGAGAGCAATTTATATCCAATTTACACATTTCAGCTCACGTCTAGGGCATTACAAAGAAACAGGGTCTAAAGTTTCTATTCTGGTGGTAGACTAACTGGGAGGTCACCATGGAAACATAATAAGAGATAATGAACGAGCTTAATTGGCTAGTGACATTTTCTACAGACAAGATAGTTGCCGAATTTATGCATTCGTCTACTGGCTCTGATTGTCTAAGCTTAATATTATATTGACTCTGTGGTCAATAGACACATTAAGGTAGACACACAGTCTGCTTTAAGTCTTTGATGCCATTAAAGTGCCTTCCATAGTCAATCAACACTGGTTTATCTCCATATATATGGCTAAGGGTTTAGAAAGGTGCCCTGTTTGCAAACCTTCTTCAGGTCTCATCATGATGCTTGATGCTTGGTGGAGAACCTAAATGAATTTATAGAGCCCTGAATTGAACAGTAGCTCCAAACTACTCCGTGGAAGCATGATTACTTTTTCTGTACTCTTTCAGCTTTGAGCCCACTACCTATAATGTATTGTATCGGTCTTTGCAGATTCCAATTGTCTCTCAATGCACTGATCACCACGCAAATAGCCCTCTGTTTCATCATGACAATTGAGAGGTTCATATTTCAACCTAATAGTCCTGTATAACTTTAACCATCTATCACAACCTCATTTCATTGCAGTTGCAGTTAATACGCGCTTCCCTGCCAAGTGGAACATTTTCTAATGATGCAGTCTCACACGAAAACAAGGCAAGCCAGCCCGGGTTCTGCATCACTCACTAATGCACCCATCCATAATATGTTCATAGCAGCCTGCCTAAAGGAGACAGCAATGACTACCAGTAGGCATGGGCATGAGAGGGGATATGGGGAAGGGTGCAAGATACAAAAACCTAAATGGCCATGATAATCATGAACAAAGTCACTGCCATCAAAGACTGTATCACCCTCATAATAACATCTGTAGATTTCATATCATTACCAAAGAATACTGGGAAACATCTAAAATGGGTATCTCAACAATAACAGTCAGTGGTGGGAGTCACATCCAAGTGCATTATCACAGTGAGCCTGGCTTTGTAGGATGTTGATAAGGGTAGCTTAATAGGTTTATGTAAAGCCTGATGTAAACACCATCCTAATTAGAGAGACCTTTATCAGTTCCTCCATTTTATGCAGATTGGACTGGTGCAAACGCTGGTGTCATTATCCTGTAATCAAGTACTATTCAGTTGACAGTGCCGTCTTTTAAAAACCTGATTAGAATGCATAACAAGGATAAGATGTTGCATTATTTCCTCTGTCAGTTTATAAATATGTCAATGTTTAAAGCTAACTGAATAACAGAGCTTGTCAGGTTTAGATGGATGCATCAGAGGTGAAAAAGATGACTTTAAAAACAATCTACTGCGGCATGTTTAAATATAATAATATATACATTAAATAGCTTGTAGTACATCTCACATCATTGTCTTTACATGTGAGACAAATGATGATTGAGTTGAATTTTGACACAAAATCAAACTTTGATAAACTGTGGGTTGTTTTACAACCATTACCCCTGTTTTGAAGACATGTTTAAATCCCTCTAGGACTTGTCTGTCCAGCTGGACTGGATTTTAAACAATTGTGGCTGTTTTGTTCAGTAAAATGTATAAATATATTCTCATTTTTCATCCTGTAGAACTCCTTATAATAAAATAAGTTTTTGTTAATTTATCTGTACCACTGCCATTTTCCATTTCAATTTATTTATTTATTTTCTTAACGAACGAACAACAAATGTCATTTCCGGTAGCCATCTTTCTTCGTAACTTCAAAAACGGTCAATTTTCTTCGTTTGCCTCTTTCTAAGAAGTTGTTACAGGCTGGATATTCGTGTGGTTTCAGCTGGGTCTCTTCGGGAAATATAGAAATGATTTCAAAACGTCGGTAAGTGTCAGACGAAGCTTCTTTGGCGTCGTTTAACACAAGAACACCTGCGAATGACATTATCATTGCTAAATTGGGCAGCTATGTTAACGATGTTGTTGCTAGCACTGACTCAGCCATGTTAACTCACTGGCTCGCTATATAGCTTCTGAAATAAGACACTTTACTAGTACTCAAAACATCTTCCGCATCACATTTATGATGTCTCTGCAGTGGCTGAAAGTAACATAAGTACATTTACTCTTGTACTGAATCTGGAGGTATTTGTACTTTGCTTGATTGCTGCTTCTTCTCTTTTTTGCTACTTCATACTTCATAATTGCTAGTTACCTTTCAGATTAATATTTTACATTAAATTTAGTAGGTTATATCTGAGTGTGAAGATAGAGTACAGAAGCAATGTAAGGTCTTAAATAGTTAGCCTGTCAACATAACACACACACCTGTTTAAATGCACACCTGTCAGGGCTGATGTGCTCTCACAGCAACCCTGTGTTTCGTGCCTTGGCTGTTGGATTGATTTAAGAAGTGGATGATGATGTACACATGTGAGACAGCCAAGTATGAAGATTCAAAACAAACAAGTTTGTCACTCAGCCTCCTCACACTCAACTGAACGCTACACAAGTGTAGTATTTTCAACTCTGGTGTATTTTGGGTGGCATTATCTTGTGATCAGCGTTCACTAAGCTATAAAATATGTTGTGACTATTGTTTGTTTTACTGTTCTAGCTATTCTGATCATCCTCTGTGATGCTGACAGGGTGGGGTGACACATGTTACAATCCAAAAGAGTTAAAAGAAAAATCTTTGTCAGATGCGAAGATAGTTGAGAGAGTGACTTTGGAGGTTTAATTAGAAACATCTTTTCATTTTATGGTTCTTACAAAAATGCTGTTAAAGTGTTCTGGCTGTCAGAGAGCATAGTCTCATAGCTAGATATTATCTTAAAGATTTGACAATTAGCAAAAAAAAAAAAAATTGCATTTATAAAAGATGAATTCAGTGTCCTTCTGCCCCCATGCATGTAGGTTATTTTAACATTGTACTGATTGCACCAAATACCATCTCTAGTGTTTGCACGAAGGAACATTATGGCTTGAATGTTTTTTTTGTTTTTTTTTTACCCCATTGAAACTACAGACGCTGCAGTTGATATTTCTTTAACATGACAGATATGCAATTACCCCATCTAGTGGCTAATACTGCGTGTTACTAATTTTCTCCTCTAAATGGAAAAAAAAGGAAAGGGGATGAAAAAATGAAGAAGAAAAAAATCTGATTTTGTGCGTTTATTGAAATCAACCAGCTCTACAAAGTCACTGATGCGCAGGTTTTAAGACTTGTGGAGGTCTTCACTTGGAGCTGGTGTACTTGGTGACAGCCTTGGTGCCTTCAGACACGGCGTGTTTAGCCAGCTCCCCGGGCAGCAGCAGCCTCACCGCGGTCTGCACCTCTCTGCTGGTGATAGTGGAGCGTTTATTGTACTGAGCCAGCCTTGACGCCTCTGTGGCAATCCTCTCGAACAGGTCATTCACAAAGGAGTTCATGATGCTCATGGCTCTGCTAGAAATCCCCGTGTCCGGATGAACCTTTGAAGACGGGGTAAAGGGGTCGTTAGTAGTTCATTTTAGTTTAGGAGGCAGTTGAAGCCCGGGCTCGCGCTTTCTTTTCACCCACCTGTTTCAAAACTTTATAGATGTACATGGCGTAGGTCTCTCTTCGTTTGGCTTTTCTTTTCGCCTTTTTCTCACTCGAACTCTTCCCCTTCTTTTTGGATATATCATTAGTCATTTTGGAAACGGTGTGAATAATATTAAATGCGTCAAGATGCTGTAACAAGTAGCTCAGGAATGAATATTCCAGTTTTCTGGCTCATGGACGGCCGTTCATGTAGCAACGTTAATCAGTGAATAATTCAACTCACCTGTCGTGTTTGAAACGGCCAGACCTGCGCTCCACATTAAGATGAAATGAATACGAGAAGGAATACAGCTCCTCCAAGCCGTGTTAGTTTTTTTATTCAGGTGGGTAGTATTGTTTTTGTACTGCGATATTGTACGACAGTAATGTAATAAATGGAAGTTACTTAAATTCCATTGCACATAATAATGGTGCCCACTGGGTGGCACACTTGTACCAGGTTTAAAGCCTGTGTAAAAGCGTAAAAGTCGAGTTATATACCTTCTGTAGATTCCACTATAATCCATTGTAATCTTCTATGTAGTTTCTAGGTTACAAAATATCTTAGCACATTTAAATATCATCACATTTGCCAGAAAACGCTCCTGAGCCACATTTGCAGTCACATCCAGTGTTAAGGTAAGATGTAGCCCTTTAGTGTTCTCACATAGATTCCTGTACACTGAGGCTATTCTTATTAAAAATGTATGGTATTATGAGTAAGAGGCTGGATTAAAGCAGGCGCTTGCCCCAGAACCCCAGCCCCCAAAAGCCCCAGGTTCATTTAGTCTGATTAAGTGTACGGACAAAATGCAGCTATGTTTGGGAATTTACATCAGTCTCTAGCCTTGAAGCTTTCTAATATAGAGCAGCACCCTGTTAAATCCCTATCATTTAACTGAAACTATTTTGTTTCTAAACTCACTCCTATTTGACAGTAATTGCAATGGCCAAGTAGTGTTTAAGCTCAGTGATAATGATTGTTTATTTGCTCCCTTGGAAAAAAATAATCTGAATCTTCAGCCCTTGCTGAAGGGATATGTTGCTGGTCATAGAGGTAAGCCCCAAAGTAGGTATTGCTCTGAGGCCCCCTAGTGGGTTCATCTGCCCTCGTGGTGTGGTCCACAGAATGTATTTCAATTTTAGCTGGTGTTACCATGGTGTTTGATTTTGGTAATGGGACTATTTGTTTGTCTAGAAGCGTTGCCCTTCCATCTCTAAGTATTGTGTTTGACCTTGGACACGTGTATTTATAGAACATCCTGACAAATGTAAGATTTTCACGCTGATAATTGGGATAAAAATGTTTCTGCTCCAGGCCTGAATTATCTGTTTTAGATATTCTTGTTGTTTTATTTGGGTTGAAAAGTTTAACATCGGCCCTCAGTGTGTGATTGTTGTAGTCTCTGAGTATAGTAGCACAGGAGCAACTAGAAGCAGCTTTGATTAGAAAACATGCCAGAATCTACTGCCTTTGACCACACTGTTTTTTTCATCTAAAGGCAAAGGCTTTTGCTTTTTATTCCCTGTACTCCGCAATGTTATTTTTATCGTTTCAGTTGGACATTACTACATACATCAATGAGATATTTCCTAATACTAATATGGCAGTATAAGTCAATAATGTGTTTGATGTTGTCTGATGTGTGTGTGTTGTGTGTAGGTCCTAGCTTGTTCTATTATTTTGATTTATGAGAACCAAGGCACTGGAGGGAACACAAAAGCCAAACCCAAAGCTTGGCACAGTTGTATTCGCTCTAAACATGCTATTGAGGCTCCACTCAATTTTTGAGATGCATCCATGCAATTATCTTGCGATAGGTGAGCAGTGAATGTGAGAATGTTACTGCAACATCTCTGTATATCAAGTAGGCCATTTAGGTTGTAGAGTGTGAAGTAGATTCACAGCAGTGTTAAGGTAAACACCTGAGAGCTGTGGAACTTTGCTGTAACAACTTCATTGTGTAAACATTTTTGGTTTTAAATGGCACTGGATGACTTCTGGAAAACCTCCAGGAAGCTGCTGATATTTGTTCAAAAGCAGTTTGTGTTCATTTGCCTAAGCAATGTTTTCGGTGCACAAAAGAGAAGAAACCTATCTATATTATTTTACTTCACAGGCTTGGGCTATAACACTTTACAGATCCTCTCATATGCTCCTGGATTTACTAAAAACATTGGTAGATTTGTGTTGTGTTTGATCAGTGACACAGCAACAGTGTTACCATTTGAGTTAGTGATTATTACTGAATCTCCATGTAGCACATTGCCATTTCTGTGCTCAGGGTCCTGCACTTTTTCTTCCCCTCTTAGTTTTGTTCTCCATAAGCACACAGCAGATCGAGCAATAGATTACATATGAATAGGCTCTTACCTCAGACACCATTTATGCAAGGTCATTTGCAGCATCTGCCACTAACATTGAGTAGTAGCCATTGGTTGACTGTATTGTGAAGGCCATCTTTTTCTCTGTTTGCTGGCAGATTTCTGCTGTTTGGTTGTTTCATCTGTGAAGAGAAGATGGAAAAAAGGTGAGTACATGTGCGCATCTGCTACCTCGCTACGTCTGTCTGACAGTCGCAGAAACAGAAAAATGTTGGCTGTTGTGTTTATCACAGCCTTTCATATCAACATATTGCTTAAGGCTATGAGATGTGTTTGTTGTATTTTTTCTGCAGGATTTTGTAGCTTAATAGAACAAAGCTTAGCTTGATACCTGTGGTGATTACTCTGTAGCTGGCAAATGTACAAGTTATGTCACGGTCTTGTATACAGATATATCAGTTTTGTGTTTCTGTGAACATACACACACTCTTAAGCAAATGTTAGAGCTATTTAATTTTGCCCCTTGTTGAATGAGCAATTCAAAACAATAAGGACAAAACAGCGTTCAGTTATCTTCGTATCTTAATAGAAAGGCACAGATGAAAAAAGGGTCATGGACAGTATTTGCTGACTACTAACCAGCTATGAACAAAGTAGTAGTTTTTTGTACTTCTACTTATTTATTCAAACAGTTCCAATTATTGACTTTTTTTTTTATCAGTAATTATAAATTACTGTTCCAAATGTGCTTGTGCTAGCTACAGAATGTTATATATGGGAAAACAAAGTGTGTAGAGGCTGGGTTATGAAGTTATGAAGAATCACACTTGCAGTCTCATGTAGTTTAAGTTGTACTCTTGCTCCCCCATAATGGCACCGCTGTGTTCGGTGCAGTGTTGCATCTCTGCTGCTCCTTCTTTAACTTCATGATGTATGTGCTCTTAAATGTCGACTGCTTTACTGCCAGGTTCAGTTCCTAACAGGGTAATCTGTCCTGTGAGGTGCTTGCCAAATCTGCATAACTTGGGCATCGCGAAGAATGACTTACTGTAATTGCTCCTTTCAGCTCTACATCATATCAGGGCGGTTTGCTTGTCACAGGGATTTACGCTGAACTGCAGCAATTATAACACATTACTTAATATCCAGCATCATTAAGAATCACACAGTGAGAGTGGCGACAATGGTGCTGTACTGTTTTCACTCCATTAAGATGTTTACTTGTTATATATATATATATATATATATATATATATATATATATATATATACATATAAAAAATATAATATTTTGTCAAAGCTTTTGCAACAAATCTTTGTTGAAAGCAGATACAACAGACATTCTCTGTTATCAGGGATCCTGGGGTCAGTGGGTGTTGTATACATTAGCCTTTTATCACATTTGGTCATTTCTTGCTACTCAACATTTCAACACGTAGTATCCCAAATAATAGTTTTGTGGGTTAATAAACAACACATTTCTACAGGTTTTTCCATAGCCCAATATATTAGATAATATTTTACATAAATGTTAGATGTTTCCATTTCACTTTCCATGTTTAGCAAAAAGAGCCTAGATTATGATCCACATTTATATTTAGTGTTGTATTAAGTAGGCACATGTGTCACACCTCACTGTAAATGGTAGTTTTAGCAAGCAGAACCTTCTCACTCTTGTCTAGGCTGCATCAGTGTAGAGGCTAAGCCAACTCTTTAAGCCACTGAGGTACTGCACCACAGATGACCTAATTGACGTGTTGATTACTGTGTCTGATGAGTCAAAGTCTGTGACAAACTTTCCAATTGAACACTTGGTTTATTTTTCCATTTATACCTCTCAGTATCCATTAAACCTGAACATATTTCCTATGATAAACCCTGGGCACAGTAACATGCAGAGCAACAGTAACTACTGCAGCAACATGCTGCCTTAACATTCCAAAACTGTTTATCCTGCAGGCACAACACCTGACCAGAGATTGGTTCCTATCTATTGAACTGAGCGCTAATTAACCCAGTAAGACCTGATGCACCATCTGTAAACTGTATTTAGTTATATTATGGCTCATATAATTAGAATCAACAATCCTATTAGTTGTATTGTATCAACATAAATAGTTTTAACTTTACAAAAACAGGTTGTGTTTGAATGTTGAATTAATGTTAATTAATTAATTAATGCATAATTAAATGTTAATTAATGCATGCTTTTACAAACATAGCCGCATTAGATAATGAGCAATTGCGTTAGTTTGGAAGAAACAGAAAAGCCACTAATCTAAAAGCCAGATGTGTTTTAGGTGTGAAATTTTTCAGAGTATTAGCTGAGAATCAAAAGTCAAATTCAAAGGCCCCAAAAACAGACAGTGCAGTGCTTAGCAGCGCCTCAAATATTACTCCTCCTCATTAATATTCCCTGCATTATGCTGTGCATTCTACCATCCACTTGAAAGCCAATTACTGTTGAAAAGTCCACCGCTTTCATCCTGCAATCTGCAACAACAGGCATGCCTGCTAGTATGAATTTGGAATTTAAGTTTCCTAATCTTTACACAGGAAAATGTTCCCCAAATGTAAAGAGAATGCAAATAAATGCAGAGTGAAGAGTATTTGCATTCTACTACTGTATATGGAAATTGAATGCCAAATGCAGATTTATGCAATAATGCTGACAAAAATCACTGTACTCTTAATTTATCAAGATGAATGAATAAATGTTTGTTTATATGTTTGCTCCACTGAAGGAAATGCAGCTATGTATCACAATGTTCTTTTTATTGAGGTTTTAAATCATGGTTCACTTACTGTGAAATCATGTATGTAATATCATCACCATAGTCACAGGATTTCACCTCAGTGGTTCCTGTTTTACTCATATAAAATGGATGACGTTAGGTCTGACAGGACACTTAATATCATGAACACATTGGGACAGGAAAGAGTCAACCCCACTGCACACCCACCACACTCCACAGACTTGTCTAGTCCCAGGAGATAAGACATGGTTGCTGCTGTTGGCTTTCTTACTGTGTGTTTTTCAGAAAACAACACAGCCAGGTGCCTTGGTTTTACCACTACAGTACTATACCTTTTCTAGTGCTCCATGACGCTCACTAAGGTGTATGTGTTGTACTTCTCAAATTCTCAAAGTAGAATTGTGTGTGTGTAAAGTAACCAAACCATGCTTGGTTTCTGTTTTAAGCAGTAACTTAAATGTGACTCCTTGGTGAAGGATTTGTAGTTTGTCAGTGTTTGTCTACAACATTGACTTTCCTTGTATTGTTTGTGATTGAAGATGTATTAAAACCAAAGGAAGGTCTCATATGTTAAATGGGCACAGCATCATCCATCACTCTTAAGAGTTTTTTAGCACATTAATCATTATCGGTCATGACTGTGAATATAAAGCAGTGCAGCTGAATTTTATACATTTTAACATCAACCACTTGTAAATTCAAACATCTTAATCGAGTCAGTGACATTTTGACAAGGATATATTTAAGGTGTCATGATGTTGTGCGTCATTAAAGGGACTCAGTCCTGTTTTGACTTCAGTTTGGACTGCTTTTGGTGGGAATAAGCCAAAAAAAAAAAAAAAAAAAAATTTTTTTGAAATTGCAATACTTTTGACATTGTTCTGGTAGGCCTGTTCCAACTCGTAGTGTCTCCTGTCAGGTAAAAGGACTGTCATAGCTGGATTCAAAACCACAATAGTCTATCACTTTAGGCATCATGTTGAATTTCCTCCAGTGAGCAATTTTCAGATTGCATCTTGACTATGCCAATGTGTATGGTTGACATTGCATTCTCTAAAGTGTACGAATAAAATCATAGTTTTATCTATTGCATACCTCCATAGTGTTGTGGATAATGGTTGCTATGGTCTCTGTGCTTGGTTACTAGGGCAGAATATTGATTTAATCCTCAAGGGCTGTGGCCATATCCTTGGCGGTTCACCTATTGTTATGATAATAAGACATCCCCGGGTAGCCAATGAGTGATAATCTTGTTTGGTCCTAGGAGAAATGAAAAGGTTTCTCAGAATGGATTGGTGAACTTTTAACCCCAATAAAATCGCCAACTCCATTACTGGTCACGCCTGAAAGTCTCTTGTAGTCACACACAGTGAACCATATCCTAGGACTGCCTTGGCCAGACTGTGAAATGCTTTTGGGATTGGTCTGTCACTTGGGACTAGAAAAGAATTAAATATTTTATCTATATAGTCACAAGAAAGGACAAAACATAAAGATCTAAAATCAGATGTTTTATCTGTTATACATAATAATTAAGAAATCATCTAACCAGAGGGTTTGGGTAATATATTTACCTTCTTTACTTGTTTGCATTGTTATGAAAAGGTTAAAATGTGGACATTTCTGGAACTCCATTACGTACGTTGGTGCAATAAACATGCAACCTGTGGCTTTCTTGTATGCGAGCAAACATGTTGATGGGCAGAGGCTGTAACAGCAGATTAGAGAATAATAATACAATGAAGGTGGTGTCCAGATTGAGAGACTTCCCCTGTGAGCACAGACACACAAGCAAAGCAGCCATTCAGCAGTGGGATGGATCCTGACTACTAAAGAGGAAGAGGGAGAGAGACATAGAGGGAGACTAAAAGAGAGAGAGAGAGAGAGAGAGCAAGAAATGGGGGAGTGGTGGGAGAGAGAGAGGAAGCGAAAAAGAGAGTGAAAGGCTCCACACGGCAGAATATAAATCTGTACGTTAACAGGACCAAAGCTGGAGGTCTCGAAGCGGCTTTAGTGGTTATGCTGGTAGGGGGTGGCCATAAAGCATCAAGAGGTGGTCTCCCCTATTAACTGAGGATCTTTGCAAATAAGGAAGTGGGACCCGTGGAAGCTGTGAACGCCGGTTGTCAAGCACAGTGGTGGGTTGGTCGGAGGTCTCTGACCCTCTCATTTTCATCCCTGGAAGAAAAGAGAAGAGCAGAAGAGACACGAGAGAAAAAGGAAAGGTGGCAGCGAGGGACCAGTGAGCCATTTCTCTCTTTATTACCTCCATTCACAAAACCATTGCATCCCATTATCACAGCGATGTAGAGGCATTCTCTCCGATTGGAGGAGGAAGGGTCCCATTGACTGCTTAGGCTTAGCACCTCTCTCCAAACGCTAGCCCCTTTCATTGCAGTCCCCCCCTCATCTCTCGCCTCTATCCTTACGTCTGCTGTTTTCTCTGTTCTTCTCTCTTTTCTTGTCCCCTGTATTCTTGTCCCTTTTCACACCACTCAGGAATCAGGAGGCATTGCGTTTTGGTAGAAGTGGGTGTTTCTGGAGCTGTCATTGTGTTTGGTGCCGCTACAAAGGACAGCTGAGCAGGGAGTGAGAGAGACAGCTTTGGAGATAATAAAATAGCAGCCTGAAAGAAAAGGGGGGACCTGGGACTGCAGGAACAGCTGACAACCACTGGAAGGTGAATTGTAATGAAAAGAAAACTGTTACAAAGACTGACAACCATTTTAAGGTAGCTATTTATTGAGACCATTACCACTTCTTGAGGGAATAAAGAAGCAGTGTGCCAAACCAACGCTGCCGGTTGGATTCTGCTGTTGCTGTTGCTAAGCAAAGTATCTAACCTGAAGTTCTTGGGGAGACAGTATTGAGCATCACTCTACAGCCATGAAAGGAAGCTCAGAGGACAGCATTGAAAGCATCAGGCCCTCCAACCTGCAAGCTTTCGCTAACATATCCACTCTACATGGCATGAGTCACATATTCGCCTATGGGCACATGACATTCCGCCGGTTCCTTTGGACTCTCTCATTCCTGGGTTCACTAGGCTTATTGATGCTGGTCTGCATGGATCGTGTGTCGTATTACCTGGAGTACCCTCACGTCACCAAGCTGGACGAGGTGGCGGCGACAAACCTCACCTTCCCAGCAGTTACCTTCTGTAACCTCAATGAGTTCCGGTTCTCCAAAATCACCAGAAATGACCTCTATCACGTGGGAGAGCTCCTGGCCCTCCTCAATAATAACTACCAAATAGCCAACCCCCACTTGGCTGAGCCCGAGGTTCTGGCTGCCCTTAAGGATAAGGCAAACTTCCAGAACTTCAAGCCCAAACTATTCAACATGACTGATTTCTATAACCGCACAGGTCATGACATCGGTGATATGCTACTGCAGTGCACCTTTCGAGGAGAGGATTGCTACCCGGTGAACTTCACCACAGTAAGTATTCATTCCTATCTTAACATGCTGTAATTCTGCACTGTATATCTGCTGTTCTATTTCCTGCCAGATCTGACAGTTTGTCCCTTTCTTTTATCTTCAAATGCGCTTAGACAGACTTTTAATGTTTGCTCGAGCAATATATTTGAAATGGATGCCTGGCTTTAATGCACTTTCTACTCTAATATAGACCAGTGTTAATGCTATAGTGTTTTAAATGTTGTCAGTTGTTGGTGGTGTTGCATTGTGAACTGCAGTTGGTGCTTGTTCTGTACCAAGAGCAAGTAGTGCATAAAACTTGTGATAAGGGTAGGGTCCTGAGATTAAATGCTGCAATGATTTTCCTGTTTTGCCATTACTGACTTGCTCAGTGAGCTCTGAAGACAGCTTGGCTTCCAAGAAGTTGTTAAATTATTTTTGTGTTGTGTGTGTGTGTGTCCCTGTATTTTGAGGAAACGCTTCCCCATAAGGTGTTGTACTGAGGTCAAGTAAATGGTTTAAGCATGCACACAAGCATTTGTTTTGACAGATGCTTTTATAACATAGTTCAAATCGAGGCGTCTAAGTGATTATTGCTTTGTTGTGAGGTTGGGGGTCACTGCACTGCCTCTTGTCATTACTCTCTAATCTAATCTTTCAAATATTTGCAAGTGCTGCTCCAAATTATGTTTCAGAAGAGTTATTTCTCACCATTCACTGGCAATGTAATGTTGGTTGTGCATTTCAAATGTCTAAACAAAACTGATTGTATAGACATTTGACATCTGACTTCTGTAGAAATTATTATTTTAGAAATCATTTAGAGAAGGTTATGGCTATGGTACTGGGTTATCACCAAATAATCATACTCTGTGATTTATTCATCTCCATTTTGACTATCTATCCAATCAAGCATAACTCTTCATATACTATACTATATGACACTAACATGAACTTGTCCCCTTAGCTGTTTCATGTGTTGATTAGAAGTAATGGAATAAATAAAGTAAAATCAGAAACACAGGTCCATGTGGCATCAGACATTATATAAAGATCTTAACACACCCTATTACTGCAGCTGAATTATCAAGTAAACCGTGAGATGTGGCTGTATATTCTTATAAAGTGGCAGTTAAATAGGGAATATAGGTAGGCCTTAATGTAAAGGTTCATCTGCTAGTCAGTATGTGGTATGTTTTAACTGAAAAGACACAGATCTTACAAGAGTAAAATTATGTTGTTCCTGAGCCTTCTTTGAAAGGGTTAAAGTGGTGCTACAGTTAAATCAACATAATGAAAAATAGTAAGTAAAAAGTGTGATTATGTTACTGTTTTGCTGTTTATCCACTGTTGTTAATCTGAAATTTGTTTATCATGATTATGCTGTCAAGGCTCCTCCTGTCATTCCTGTGTTCTCCAGTTTTGCTGCTATCCAATGCAGAAAATCAGTTTGATTTTGAGCTGTTTCATTACCATTAGCCCATTTTATTTGAATGAAATACAGACCCATAAAACAGTAGGCAAAGCTCTCATAATCTCTGTTTGGTTTGTCTATTATCTTATTTAAACAAGAATACAATACATTGGCCAAACACTCCCCAAAACAAAACAGAAAACCCATGAGCAGTTGATTACTTTTTATTATTCTCACTGTGTCTGTGCCTGTATCCCATTTCTTAAAGTGCAGGTTTGATGGAGTAACTCCTAACTTACTTACTTATCTCTCAAATTAGTCTATCCCCTCTCAAAAATACGATTTCTAATCTATGTTGTATCTTTAATCAACCCTGAAAGAAACGCCTGCAGATGGCCAGTTTTTAAGAGACTAATTCTACAATCTTCAGAGTTGATCAAAGCTGTTCTCTTCTGTAGGATGAGATAAAACACAAATTTAATGTTGCTTTTCAATCTTATTTCTTTTCAATTTGTCTCACAAATATTGTAAATTGGGAATGTCTCCATTTACATGTTTGTTTCCAAGCAGCAGTCAAGAGTGTCTAGAGAAACAAATCATTCATGGGAAGCAAATTGCTGTCATACTTGCTTGATTGAAAAGGCTTGCAGCGTCAAATGAGCTAGTAAAAAAAATCTAATCAATTTGGTTTTGCTGCACATTGTCTTTGTTTTTCTCAGGCAAATGTGGTGGTCCAGCAAACTGCAAACTTTCACCTGGCCAAGAATTGCTGGCATCAGATTCGAATGGTCTTGTTGATACCCATCCATCACTGTGGTGTGTTGTTTGGATGGAGTGGTTAAAGCAGTGCCACACCACGCTGCATTATGCTCTCAGTGGGCAGAAATGTGTTTGTCAGGACTTGGATAAGTGCCAGTATGCCATACCCATCTAGCTGAGTGTTGGGTGCTATATCTGATAATAATCTCTCACAACTAACAGCAAACACTGGGGCTTGCTCACTAATAGAGTAACTGAGTTCATAACCTGCCTCAGTGGGGGAAAAAAACATCTCAGCTACTGTTTATTACAAATTTTCAGCTGAAAACATGAAAAAGACACGTACCTCATGTATCAGGCTGTACTTTATCTACTAATATGTGTTCATGTTGTTTTCCTTTCCAAACACAGAATCGCTATTCACCGCCAGTATACTGACATTTAGGTGACTACTAGAGGAAATCTTCAATTATTCAAATTCCCCCACAGACATGTTTAGAGGAAGATTTACAATGCAAAGGACTGTGGGAGTGATGAGCTTTGACCTTGAATAAATGAAGGAAGAATTCCATTAAGTCTGGGTTATGATGCAGTTGGGAAACAAAGCATTCAAAATGTTTTGCATTGTAATTGATGGGTGGGTAAGGGGAGAATGGCAATTTGTGTTTCCAATGCCATTAACCACTTTAATCCCTCTTAATGATTTCATGGGGCATATGTTACCAGTGTCATGAAAAAAATCTATATTTTTTTTTTTTGTGGCACATGCAAGGCCAATTTTGAGAACATTTTGTACCACCAGTTTAAATTCAAAATAGCCACTTGAACTTGTCAAAACATGAATGCTATCTAAGAGGTTAGCTCTCTAGCTTCCTGTCAGTAGCTAGGGCATTTGTTATTTCTTTCTTTCTTTTTTTTTCCTGGTCCTTAGATGACTATTTTCTGTAAGCCCCCGATTCTTATGCTTAAAATCTTTCCACAGTGAGCTTACTCTTCAGACTGATGAAATATATCCAACACAGTCTCTTTGGTGAGGTGTAGAAAATCTGCCTTCCAGTCTTAAGAGAACCACAGTTCAAATCTTCAGCTGCTTTCCTTTCCTATCATACTGGTAATCCAGAAAACCTCCACTAAGGACTTTTCTATTTAAAGATCATAGTTGGATTAACCAGATTTTGATTTTGCCATTTTGTCACTATGTCAACAATAATCCGCCCAATTAGTTTAATTGAACTTGATGGGGATTATGCTTCTTTGCACAGTAGATTTATGTTTTTAAAGGTGGTGCTTGTGCTTAAATGGATGCGTTACCGTCAACAAAATGACCTTTATCAATATGTATTTATTGACTTGCTGTGGCTCTAACAGACCACATGAGTAGCCTATGACTAACACAGTACGTAAATGGCACCTCAGTCAGTGATGGACTGCAGCTAGTGAACAAGATGTTGATTATCATAATCTGATAGTTCGGATATAGTGCTCCATTCTTAAGCCCTGACAGGTCATGACAAGTCCCCCTGGGCTACATTTCTGTCCATTTCTTACAGAGTGTGTAAAATCAGTATTCATCATCACATTGTGCTAGAGCCCAGTCTTTAAGATGTGAGCTGTCTTTCATCTAATCATCAAGATGACAGCAGGTGCCAAGGGGATGAGACGTGTCTACAGTCGAGACAAGGCCGACTGACACAATGTGACTTGCAGATCTACACATCGGAGATTAAGTGTTTAGCCAGAGTTCCTCAACATTTGGAGGCTCATTTCCCCTCTAAAGCAATTAATGCTAGAGCTATATAATATATTTCTGAGGCCCTGATACTGTTGGCTTATCACAGATACTGTATGTCAGCAGTGGCGTATATGTTGGCTGATTTGCACAAATAGAGAACACAGTGCAGTAAAACACACTTGCAGTCATTTTAAAACAGTCATAATTTCATTGTTTGTCAAGCAGGTTCTTTTGTTTACAACACTCTGCGGCAGCTGAGTTGGCAGAGTAAAATATCACAGTTCAGCAGATGGTGATGCAGATTCTCCTAATAATAAGTATAATGATCAACTGTAAGAAAGCCTGTAAATATTTCTTTGATAACCAAATTAAGAGATCCTAGGAAAGAATGTGTCAGTTCATAAATATCAGCCAGTAGACCTGTCTCACAGATGACATATTGATTTGTCAGACAGAGATGTAAATAATAACTGCACCCGAGCATATACACAACTTTATTGGATAGTTTGCCTTGAAATTTATGTGTATATTTGTACATATATTTCTATATTTTATCTTGAATTTGTGTTTTTTCCCCATTTCACACTAGTCTTTAAACATAACCTTATGAATATGCCACATTGCATTTCTGTTCATTACTGTTTATATATGTGACAGATGGACCTCTGAATCTTTTGCATCTAGACACAAGCAGGCTATTTGGCTATTTAGCAGTTAAATGCTCTACTATATTCACTGATCCACTAAACAGCATTCTCTAACTTTGTCTCTGTTTAGTGCTCCACAGC
>BRZM01002396.1:22822-79416 GCA_033238685.1 Lates japonicus | reverse complement strand
GGGAAAGGGATGCTGGAGAGATAGAAAGAGGAAAGGTAAAGCTGGAAAAAGGTTGAGGGGGAAGTGTGAGCAGAATGTTTAAAGTTTCCCAAGGATACATTTGTATGTAAAACTGTGCTTCTATTATCAACCACAATTACAATGTAGTAATAGAGAAGAGCATTCTGTGGCCTCTGTTGATTTGCCCTGTGTTCCCAAATTAAATTAGTCATTGGTGAGAAACCCTCTCTGTGCACTGAAAGTAAATAATCTTAGAGCAAAAAAGAGCTAAATAACACTGAGAAAGGATTCATCCAGAGAGGACTCACCTGCGTTATTTTACGCTTTTATCTGTTTTGTTATGAAGGACGTAGGTTAAAATGAAATAATTAAATAGTGATGAAATTGCTTGCCATACTTTAAAAATAATACCAGTGCCTAGTAAATTTCTGTTTTATGAATGCACAAAACCTTTAATATGTTTAGTGATCGAGGTAGAGACCTTGACTGGTTTGTACCAGCTATCAGATGTAACAGATGTGCTATAATCACAGGCTTTACTAGTTCTCTAGAAGCTAAGAAGTAACACGGAAGAATCATGAAAATCTGTGTGTATTTTGTGAGCTTTTCTGTTTGAATGTTTTACACAGTAATAAGCACTGTTTACACAAATTTAGGCCATAGAGAAAACCTCATTCTGATTGAAGGATGTACATTACATCAGGCAGCATTCTCATTATGGTATTACATTATCATGATAGCTGGAAGGATACTCTCAGTAGTTTAAGGAAGTATGGCTTCCTCTAATAGTTGCTGCTACACAGCACTAAAGCTGACAGTGATAGTGCTTTAGCCACAGTCAACGCTGACTCATCTGACATCACTTGAGATAATTTATTGTTTACAACTTTTCGCAAAGATGCAACAGTTCTCCTCAACATTTATAGACTTTGATGTGTAAAATCATTGTGATGTGGCATTCCCTTTAAAGTGCATTTTACCCCAAGATGTAAATAAAACATTCTTGTATTCTGATTGATTGCAAATGGCCAAGGTATCAGCGGGATAGAAAGCTCTGCAGTAATCAGAAAATAACATGCTTGTAATTTTCAGATGACTGAGAGAAAACCCCTCAGGCATTAGCAAATTCACAAGAAAATTGGTTTGTGGGGTTTGATTTTGCTTGACCTGGAACAGTGTGTTTGAAGTGGATTATTCCATACGCTTGAAAGACAAAGCAACTGTCGCATTTTGCAAGCATTTATGTAGACGTAGTTTGCTACAGTTACAAAGTAATGAGTTCCTGGAGGGAATGATAGCAAGCACATAATGTTATTGCGGTTGTAGTGCCTTGTTTTCATTTGTTTTAATCAAACTGTAGCTGAATGCCCATCAGACCTTTAGCAGAAAGTGGAAGCGCGTGCAACAATGGGGTGTAGTGGCTCTCATTTGCTCATGGGAACTCTGAAGTGTTCATGGGCAACGTACTTGAAGCCTGTCCTTACGTGGGAATGCAGTTTTGTAGATAAGACCTATGACATTTCTGTTTGGGGGCAAAGAAAAGGAGAATTCCTTCACAGTATCTGATTGTTGCGAGAGAAAGTGAGATATTCAATAATCAACCATGACTGTGAAGAATAAGTTGGTTAACATTTGGGTTAGATAAGCAGCAGAGTGGGTTGATGACAGAAAGTGTTGCTGATGAAAGGGTTTCAGTCTGATTCAGCATGAAAACACTCCATCTGTCTGTTCTCTGGTTGTTCCTCTCTCCACTTCTCCCTAATGATACTACATGCACTTTCATATTATCACACTCTCATTATTAGCTGCTGTTTATGCACTGACCTGAACAGCAACTAATGTTTTAAAGTGGGTTGTCACATAAGGGTTGGTAAGAATTGCTTCTGTGGCACACGTAGCATTTCCACTTCAAAAACATCCTGTATCTAGACACACACACCACGGTCAATAACACCCCCCACATACACACACACACACACTGTCCATCACTCATAATTCATTTGCTGAGGAACATCCAGTGTGACAGCTTGCCTGTCACCGATGTGGAGGCGAATAGAAAGCAAACAATATGTGACCAAAAGAATATCAGAGGAGAGGACAGATGACTGGTTATTTCATAATAAGTGAGGAATGACAGGACAGAATATGATGGAGGAACATGCTGCTACAGTGGTGAGGCAGTGTAATCCAGTAATCTAATAACATCATTATTTAATGTAGTACAGAGAGTGGGGTTAAACAGGTGAAGCAGCCTGTTGACTCATGTCATTGATTTTTTGTTTGTTTTTTGTTTCTGGGCACCTGAGGGCAGATCGCCACAACAAGCTAAAATTCACACATACATTAGTTTAGCTAAGTGGATAGGGATAGGGATAGTTTATTAGCAGACAGCAGACACTGGCAGTAATAGCATTTATGTGTTGTGCATCTGGCAACCTGACGACTGTTTAGTTTAGATGACTGTTGTTTTAGCTCAGTTTTGGTCCACCAACTCCTGAAAAAAATATCTGTCTTGGAAGCTCTTACATGTTCTGCGGTGCTCACTTGCTAGTTGTTAACTTTGTCAAGTTGCACATTAGCATCAGTGTGCAGCAGAGTAACAGGCCAAATAACCAAAACAATGGACTAAAAGAAGTTAAATGTCTTTGTAGAGTTGAGGAGCACAGAATTTGGTGATGTACTGTGGATTTGTCGCAGTAACCTCTTTCACCTTACACACATTTATTGATGATGTGATCATGTTCGTTATAATGATAATGAAATTTCATGAAAAAAGTATGTTTTTAAGGCATTAAGTTGTGAAAAGATGTATTTTTTTCTCCCTCCTTCCAATCTTTTTGCTGTTCAAGGCTGAACACATCCTGGATCTTTCAATGTACTTTAAATTCATATTCCTCCTGTTACTTTACTCTGGGTACTAGGACAAATAATATGTATAGCCATTATCAGCCATCTACATGGAGTGATCAGTGGGTATAGGAATGGATGTGCATAATGCCTGTTTTACACTTATTTGCTGTCATGCAGCTTTACATAAAGCATCTCAGAATATCCAAAGCCATTTTTCATTTTACTGTGCAGCCCGGCTCACCTCATCCGTTATTCAGCAAATGTGTTTCCAGCGTTATTTATCACATAATTTCTTCACTGATAAAACAAACTCCCCAGCCTCAAATCGAGCATGAAAACCAGGGAGACTCCATCAAAATTTGTCAATTCCATTCAGCTTTTCTCAGTATATCCATCATGATTTGCATAAAAATAGTCAAATGGAAACCCAGCCAGGGAAATGATGAAACAACATACACCAGTGAGGTTCCTTTTTTATCTGTCTCACTATTGATTTTCCTGGAATTTAGCTTTTTGGTTCATCTAACAGTCATCTATTCCTTTTTATCCATCTAGATGTGGGTCCAGTAGCTACTTAACATTAGAACAGTGCAGTAGCTGCTGGAGGACAGATGGGTGGAGTGACTAAGATGGACAGAAGATGGACAGACAGATAGATACAGGCAGAAAGGCAGACAGATAAAGGTTAGATGAGGACGGGATGGGTTAAGTATTGGACACTGTCCTAGATTCCTGAGCTGTCTTTCGTAGTTTTCCTATTATAGGTCTTTCTGGGTGGCATTATGTCTAGTGTGTGTGTGTGTGTGTGTGTGTGTGTGCAAGGTGTTCCGAGCTGCTGTTGCCTTTGTTTTGGAGGCGGTGCAGCTGGAAGGCTGTATGTATACCATCCTTCATGTGGCTGTTTTGGCACAAACACATACACATTTACCCTCTGTGATAAGAGAGGACGAGCTAAGAAGCAGGCTGTCTGCACGCCCAGGAAAGTGTGTGTGTGCTTATGTGTGTGGTTTTGTGCAAGCTGCATGTCTTTGGGTGCTTTTTACTGCATGACTTACAGTATATGAATCCCATTACTTTGTCCTTGTAAGGATCTTTCCATATCAAGATGTGCACAAGTATCGTATCTGAGTGTGTATGACAAGATGTAAAACTGTTTTTTGTCCTCGACACCGTCCCCGTGTGCAGATCTGCTTCGTGTGCTTTAGTTTGGGAATTCTCCTCACGCAAACTCCCCCTAAGGTTGGGCCTCCCCCATCCTCTCCTCTGCTTCTCATTTCTTCGTCCTCCTCCCCGCTGCCCTTCCCTGTATCAGCATCATCAACACTGGCACGGACTCTGACGAAAACAGCGCACGACTTCCTGTCGTTTCCATCGTTTGTTTGATACACTCCATTTCTCCTCGGCTGTTTCTTCATTCCAGATGAGGGGAGATGGGTCAGTTTTCACTGAGCACACCAAACTTCATCTGGCTCTCATCAGGGGCAGCAAGTGTTTTTGCATGGACTATTTTTCAACAGACATCATTCATCATCTGCTTTTAAGTTTGTTTATACGACTCCGTCTGATGAAAAATTACCCTAATATTTGTATTATATTGCTCTAGGGATTTATAGCGTGTCTGTGGCACTCAAACATGAGTTCCCATTGGTATCCTGATAATGTTACCATAAATTTCCCATAGGGACTCTACTACTCAACACTGAAATTGTGCTCAATTTGTTGAATATTCAGACTCAAATGCCATTTTGTTTTAATTTTGATCATTTTGTTTTCATTTCGTGTCATCATTGATGACATTGTGTTCAGCCATTTTCAGATTTGAAGGATTTGCCATGTTGACCTACCTAATCAGTAGTGTCTGTTGTGTTTGTCCTGCCAACATCGTAGATGTGGTTAGTAGTAGTAGTTGCTAGGAGCACTTGACACAATAGTTAGATATTTAGAGAAATACACTTATTCATGTTCTTGAGAGAACTCGCATTTATGTGGTAAATTAAAAGCTATAGCAACAGTTAGCTTAGCTTAGCACAAAGAATGGAAACAGAGGGAAACAGCTAGCCTGACCTTATATGAGCTTTAGCGCTCTTAAACACCTTGTATAGGGTTAGTTAATCTGTACAAAAAGTCAGACTGTAGAGCTGCGTGTTTTTGGTTTTTTGGGCAGGGGGTTGTGTCGGAGACTATAGTTTGGCCAGATGCAGAAATAGTCCATGGAGGTGACGAAATGATGGACTCCAGAAGAAGAAAACAAAGAAATGCATTAAAGAGTCATTGTCGGTTTACAACACCTCTCATCCACACTTGTTGTCATTTTTGTGGCTCTGGCACACAAAGATGATGTCCTCACTCACCAAGTATCTGATTGACTTGGTTGTTTTTCCAGCCAGAGAAACAGCCATCAGTGAGCACAACACTAAACCTTTCCTTATAGTATTTCTACAGTCTTTATATAGTGACGTGTAATGTTTCTTTTCAGACCTCAAAAGTTGAGGTTGTAGTAATCTTAGGCAAGAAATAACAGTTATGTTCCTTGGTTTTCTGTACCTGACCTATCTGTCAATCGCTGAATCATTTTAGCTTTGAATCCTTTAGATAACCATTAATAATCATCAATCATCATCATGTTATGTCTTTTCTCTGTTGTGTCACGCAACTTCTCTTTGATTGTACTGCATCATTACTTAAAACTAAGTCACTAATGGGGCTCTCCAACGAATTATTATTGCACCTTGATAAAGCTGTGGTACAACAGTGTCTAAAATTGATGTAATAGACACAGAGATATCCTAACTTTTAGCTGCTAGTATGGATCAAGCTCCAGACACTTCCCTGCTGATCCACACAAGCCATTATAAAATGGTTTTCACTTGTCTGAAATGTGATATTGGTGTTAATGTTATCCTTGATTTCTTGCAGTATATGATTTTTCCATTAACCTTTTTAGCATCCACCTGGTCATTAAGCTTATGGTGTTGGGTCAGGGTCAAGGGGAATTGATGTCAAATATTCTTGTTGGGTTTGGGTTTGTTAGTTTTTGATGGGATATCTCTGTCGCTTCTTTTCTGTGGTCTCATAGCTGTATTTTTCTCACTGCTTCATAAAAATGCCAGCTGATTCCTTTTGACCTGAATGTCCATGGCAGCCATTACACAGCTGCTGATGTGATGTACCTGCTCCCAGGGACTGCATGATACTGTTAGCTCTCTCCGCTGGTGACGGGAGGGCATCTCTGTGCTGTTCTGTTAACTGTTTACCCATTTACTCTTCTCTCTCTGGCCTGCAGGCCATCTTGTCAGCTCTGTATGTGTATACTTATGTGTATATGTAAGAGAGTGTGTGTTCTGTTTTAGTAGTGCTTTGCTGTAACAAACTGGAAAAGGGACGTCCTAAAGTGTTAAAAGGGAACACACAAATTCGTCCATTCATTAAAGGAGTTTCTTGCACTTAAGGTGACCGATAGGCTGGTGTGCACACATACACACAAACATGCACACTTACACACGCATACACTGTCCAACATGTGTTGCAAATTTGTCAGACAGACAGACTTGGAGTCGATGCGAGGAGGGAATTCCTTCATCTGCACGCCCCTTCAAGCTGCACATGTGCTCTGCATCTGCTCCACACACACACACACACACACACACACAAGCAAAGACAGCAAGTGTGAGAAGAGATGACGATAAACACTGATCAAGAAACAAGAAAAACGTTTTTTCAAGCATTCCACAGTCTCGCTCTCTCTAAGCGCTGTCCTTCTAACCTCCCGTCACAGCCTTAGAAAGCCTCTAAAGAGCTGCTGGAGAGGCTGTTAAGAGCGTGCGCCGTCTCAAGGTTACGAGGCAGACTGATCTGATGCTGCTCTTTTATGTGCTGTGGATGCCACATCCACCTCTCAATGACGAGTGATTCACCCGCTCTTGATGTCTCAAAGGGGGTGCACATATGCCGGTTGTTCCTTTGAAGGTTGATGGTGCAAGGGTGCATTTGAATACACGCGTGTGTTTGTCAGGCACACAAACATTGCGTGTATGCTGTGCTCCACATACAGGCACAAACACACGCACTGCAGTGTGTGTGTGTGTGTGTGTGTGTGTGTGTGTGGTGTTTTTCTAACTTTCTGATCTTGTAGTTGCAGTCCAGTTAGTTGTGGAATGAAAGCATATTGCTTTCCAGAACACATGCATTGCAGTCATCTCTATAGACAAGAATGTAAATGTGATTCGGGACATTAGAGGATTAATTATCACTTGCCCAGAAAGAGTGGGAGGGCATATAATACATGCAATATATAATTGGCTACATAATATTGACATAACATTAGTATTTTTTATGTTTCTAATTCTGGGAGATGAAGCAGGTTCCGCAGTATGCACTGTGATAGCAATGAAACTATGTATATGTTTACACATTTTCCCTGTCTCTCTCCATATGTTGCAGGATGTTGGAGTACTCCCTCAACCTGCAGAATGTCAGTTTTTCAGCGGTGAGGACGGTTCGCGTGCTGAGACCACTGAGAGCCATCAACCGAGTGCCAAGTGAGTGCAGACCTACTGGCCCCTCACACTTCAGCTCTCTAACCAGACTCTGGATCTGAGAACACATTGTCCTCTGGTATCGCAACACTTTTGGCTTCCTCCAGAGTCTTCTTTTGATCTGAAACTAAAGCCAGGCTGTGTGCAACTTTTAAGTAGGCCATAGATTTGTGAGTGATTCTAACAGAAATTAAATGTTCCAGATGTTTATACTCTTTACATTATATAGGCACGTTTGATATATAAAACTAAAATCTGATCAAGCCTTGATATCTTGCCATAGCATGACCTGCTCAACTGAATGTAGACTCACCAGTGAGATTTGAATGCTGAGGAAAAATAAAGTATGTGAAGTGCTTCTCAGATCAAGAACAGGGTTAGCACTGCTCTGTCTTTGTTAGAACCAAATGGGTCAAATGGACTATTACCATTAGCCCAAAGGCATTTCAAATCCATGGGACAGATTTTAGAATCGATAAAAAAGTCCCCTAATTTGGGAATTAGGGGACTTACTCTCCTTGCTGACAGTGAGATGAGAAGATTTATATCATGGCTGGCTGGCTGTATGCTAAATATAAAGCTAGAGCCAGCTGTTTCCCCTTTATGCTAAGTTAAGCTAACGCACTGCTGGCTCTAGCTTCATAATTACTTTCTGCCAGGACAGTGGTATCCATATTGTCATTTCACTCTCTGCAGGAAAAGTGTTTTTCCCAAAGTATCAAACCGTTCTTATAAGATTCCTACAAAATTCATACATGGACCTTCACACTGTCTGAGAAATTTAGTTCTTAATTAAGGCTTCACTCAGTTTATCTGTCTAAGCAACAGAAATGTTTTGCTTTTAATTCTTCTTTTCTTTTCCTGAAGTTAGCATGCTAACCTGGTCAGCCTTTCTCGTCACTTACTGATAGCAACTCACTGTAGCATCCAGTCAGCCCTGAGGAAGTAGCTTTGCTTAGAGGGCGTATTATAACCTTTTGTATCGGAAATGCAATGATGGCTGAAGCTCTTGGCAAGCCACCATCACCACCACCTACTCCTAGCAAGAAACCACATTCAGTGACAGAGAAAACTTTCAAATAGCCCTTTTAGGCCAAAAAGGACCAAAAGGCTGCACTCCATACTTAGTCACATTTGTGTCAGAGGTTTCAGTTGTGTGTGTACGGTATTGTGAGTTCCCCAAATCCAATTTGTCCTGAGGGTTTGCACCTTTATGACACAGTATCAAGATGTTGTCAAATGCTCGGAGTGTGACATGAAGTCTCTTATCTGTCTGCACACACTGTTCCCAGATTAAGAAGCTTCAGTTTACAGTTTAACTGTTCTTGTGTATCGGTAATCGACAGGTGGCAGTAAAAAAATGATGTGTGTGTTTTCTTTCGTTTCCTCTTTGGTCATATTCATCAAACTGACTTCTGAACTCAAATGTCACATTATTGGTATTTAATTCAGGCGTGGAACTTCATCATTTGGCCCAAAAGAGCCAAAGCCACAGGAGTCACTGCACATTAATTCAAAAGACTTATCTTAAAACTGACATTTAATAACTTATCATAGTGACCAACAAGTAATATCTTGCTTCTCATGATTAATCGGGCTTAGTAGCAGAAGATATGAGCCGCATAGTGTTACCTTATCTTAATTTAGGTGACTTCCATTCTTCTGTCATGCTGCTTGCTGTAATTGGTGATCATGTAGGTAGACTACATTCGTACTGAGTACAGGAATGTAGGTCAGGGACAAGCTGATCCACACTTAGTATGCTGCCTTGACTGTGTCTCTGTGTTTTGGCTTTCCCCGGCCAGTCAGATTTATATGCAATTTTCCAACTCACTGCCTTTTATTAAAGGACTGCAGTTCATAGCTACACTCACACACAGACTATCACACTTGTTCATTACGATACCAACACACAAATCCCTAAGTTGCTTGCTCCATCTGTCATCCTCCACCCTCTTTCTCACACACACACTCACACATATTATCGTAACTCCCAAAAAGTTCCATACTGCTCGCTCCTTTTCTCCCATCAGTCTCCATTAGAGTTTAATCAGCACAGATTGAATTTTCAGTGCGCACATTAATGATTAAATGAATCATAAGCATTTTTATACCCACCCAGCCGTCCACCCTGTGTGTTCATTCTTACCTCGATTCCACCCCCTGCAATGCTTACAGTTAAATACAGACCCTAATTATGTCATTAGCTTCTCAATTGCACAGAGAAGATTGCAGGCAAAGTGAGCACTGATCCCCAGGATGTGTGTGTGTTGTGTGTGCATGCAGGTGTTTACCCCATGTAGGTGCATGAATGGGACATCAACCCCCTTCCCGCTCTCTCCCATCCCTCTACCGGTGACACTCCCAACCCCTCTTCTGTAATCCCAAGCTCTTGTCAATCAAAGCCTTCGTAGGGGTCCACCAATGCTCATTAGGCCACATACTCACACACTCTGAGGGCTCACAGTCATGCTCACTGACTTGCTCATTAGGTATCCAACCATTCCTCATCCTAATCACGGGACTAATAGCGGAATTAATGTGTGGATGATTTGGTGGCTGGTTCTGGCCCTGTGGGGAAAATGTCATTGGGGAGGGTTTGTGGTGGTGGTGGAGGGAGGGTCCCCGTGCATTTGGTGGGGCTGCTATCTGTCTTCCACCCCCCCTTCATCCCAGCTGCCTAATCAAATCCTACGGAGAAGCTCGCAGCATTCATCATGACTCTGGGAGAGGATGTTTGTTGTGGAGCTCTGCCTATTCTGAGGCACACTTAGCTGAATTTGAATACACGGGCGCTCCATTTATTTCCTACATGTTAGGCTGGATTTATACGACTGACTAGGGTGTTTTTTCTAGTTTTATTATTAAGCAGTTGTTGGGTTGGTAAGAAACAAGGTGGGAAAAGGGCAAAGCCACAGTTTGCCCTTTCAAAGTATGCCAAGTGGAAAGGGAATTTTACCTGCCTAATTAGTGTGTCCACTTTACAAACAAGATACAGAACAAGGGATGACATACAGTCAATGATGTGACGATAAAGTTTGATCCACGGTTGTATCAGTGCAGCAGCTACGCTAACACTGTTTACAGCTGGAGCTCCCACCTCCATCCAGACTCCTTCATATATGCAATGTTGGGGGGGTGTCATAAAAGGTGTCATTGGCTTGTTTGTGATTGTTTCTTCATGTCTTGTGTTGAGAAGTGCAGTGTGCATTCTAAACTCCTATTCAGTGTGAATAGCATTTAAGAGTTACCATATGCATAAATGGTCCTAAGTGATTAGCTGGTATTCAGAGCTCAGGTGTAAAACAGCTGAACACTCTACAGGTTGACAGAGAGCCACTTGGCACATTAACAGCAATTACTGTGATGCAATGAGAAACCAATCTATGTAATACAGCCCCTGTGTAAATAAAAAGCTATTTTATAGTGCAGGCCACCAGAAAGCACATCAATCAATCACACTGTCATCAGCCTGGATATATAGATACGTCCAGAGTGGATCTTCATATTACTGCGGTGAATAGGGAGCTGTCAATTTTAAAGAACATAAATTCTATAAGAGGAAAAAACATATGTTATAACTATAAGAAATGTATACTGAAGATCTAGCCATATTTCAATATCAAGTGTGAATGTCGTCCTCTAAGTCATAAATTGACATAGTCCAGATATCAGGTGCAGGGAAAACAGACAAGGCTGATATACAGCTGAGTGTGAAGACGTGACAGTGCTGCACACCACAGCTGACATGTTATCAGTGTGCATTTACAGGTCATCAGGGTTCATTCAAACTGTCAGTCCAAGGTGGTGTAAACTTTCCATCTCTAGCCTCTTAGTTGAGTTTCATGTTGATATTTGTCCACTGCTGCCAAAAATGTAAGTCATCTGAACCAGGATCAGCAGATGTATAAACTGTTAGTACTCACATCCCTCTGCCTCGCCGTCTACAGCCCTGCTCCCTCCTCACTCTCTGTCTCTGTCTTTTACCTCTTACCTTAAGTCTGTATTGGACCAGAAGGCTGGAGCTCATCTTAAACCACACACACACACTCACACACACACACACACACCTCAGACTTGCATTAACGAACACATTGTTCCTGGGACGGTGTCCACGTCCTGGGCTCTGGCATTGATTGATGTGGTAACATGGCATTCCTGCCAGTGGAAGTGACAGATACATTTTGCAGGCTTCGTCCACCGACTGCCAACAAAACCAAAAATCACCACCCACCGTCTGCCACCTGATTGGCTATTACTCTCTCGTCCTGGTACTGGCCCACAGGGACCTTGTACCAGACCTGTCATTGGCTACATCAAGGCAGACATGACAACTTGTGACATGGCTCTGTGTGGGTCTTAATATTCAAAGAGAGCGGCTGGCCACTGGTGTGTCTAGAATACAGTATGTTTTCCTGGATGACAGAGGAGGATCCCCCTCTCTGGAAGGAAATAATCTTTTATTGGACATTGCTCATGGCATGGAAACAGATGGTGCTATGGTGAGGTTGTACTGTGAGTTTGAATGTGTATGTATATGTCTAGTATATGAAGAGCTAAAGGAGAAAGATTTAGATCCACGGCTTGTTTAATTATTGAGAATCCAAACTGCTACTTTTTCTGCTTTTTTAAAGCAAACATTGCTTCTACCAAGAATTAAATAACTGCAAACTTTAACATTTAGATTATATCGTCAGCAATTGCTACTTTTGTAACCTTGATGCAGCTGCTAATATGCAAATAGAAGTGAAGAGCTGCCTTAATAGGTTTTAGTTTCAGGCCTCAAGGCGACGAAACCTAGAATACTGACTTTAATAAGCTGAAATAGAGTTTTTTAGTCTTGTGTATGTAGCAGTAAAGGTGCCATTGTTACACACTGAGAAAGAAAATAACTTTTTCATCCTCAGGTTAAAGTGCCACATTTATCAGACAAGCCAAACATATTTTTGGAAAAGAAAGGGACCTCAGGACAATGGTTGCTCACCTGCCAAAGTGCCTGGCTTTGAGGCCATACCAGCCAGCTGCAGTATGAATTTGCAATTCATTATTTGCCTCCTGAATAGCTTTAATGTATTATCCCACCCTGGTTATCAACAGTTCTTTAATGCCAAGACAGCTGGAGTTAAAGAGAAACTCCACTGGTTTCAGTCCTAAAGGTCAGTTTATGGGGAGGACTATCCAGCTCATGACAACATCAGAGAAGTAACCCTGATGATGCCATGCTATAGACTAAAAGTCAGAATATATCATCCTCTACTGCCTTGGTTGATTCTAAATCTGTCTCTTGTGAGTAAACCAGGCCCATACTCTCATACTCTCGCTCAAGAGGAAATATTATTGGTCTGGTATGGTGAATCAGGAGCATGAATGTAAGTAAGTTGTGTGTTGTGTGAGTGTGTTGTGGCGGGAGGAAATAGCAGACATTCACTGCAGAATGTGAGGGAAAAGATTTTCCTCACTGAGCCTTCACCAAAGCTTTATTCATTAGATTACCAACAAATAAAGGAGGCAATAATTCATGGGTAACTAACGAATGTTGATACACTGCATGAGGATGGAGGGCAATGGTGACATGATGCCCCAGGCCTGCAAATGAACAGCAGATACACCAGGATAAAACATTAACATGGTTCTCTGCCTTGATGAGTCTCGATGACTGATTCGTAAACCACATTTGAGCGTGACAGCTCTGACTGATAAGCCAGAGGCAGCATTCAATAGGTGATTATCACAGGACATACACACACACACACGACACACAACACACTGACTCTGACACTGTTTAGTATGTGTCCTTTCCCCAAACTGGAACACACAGAAGCAGCGCTCACACACACACATTTTCCTCACATAGACCTGCAATGCTTGCACGTTTGCATTATTATTTTCGCCCATGCATCAGTAATACAGTGTTTCATCGTGTTCTCCATGCTTTGTTAGCCTTGGTGTTGGTGAGCAGATCCTGGTTCATATACATTGTTTTGTTCTTCTGCCCAGATAAGCACTAAAGGCAACAAAAACACAACATCATCATCGACCTCCCAGCTTTCTGCGTGCTCGTGCCCTCCTCCTCCTCCGGTGTATTGTTTGCCTACCCTCAGTACTGTAATTAAACAGCTCGCAAGATCATCCCAGCTTCTGTTCTTCTCTAAGCTGTTAGGAGGGGCCACAGGGTTTTATAGCAAGGCCTAAGTCACCTCTTGACGTCCACTGTTTTATTGTGATGTGAGGACGAGGGTGAGAGCCTGGAGGAGTCAGGGGATGGGTTTGATCCCGGGGCTCCTTGTTTGTGAGCGGAGCTGAAGAAATAAAAGACTGACAAGGTTAGAACGGGTTCAGAGAAGGAAGCTGTTTGCCAGAGGATGAACGCTAAGAATGTCACAGAGTAATCCTTACTCTTCACTATCATTCTGTTCACAGCTAAAAACAAAAGATCTTGTTAGTCGAATCTCAGTATGACACGAACACCCCCAGCAGCTGTTGGCAGCCAAGTGATATGTCGTTGTTTCTACTTGTATTTGCAGTCCAAATCCATTTTCAGTTTAAGGTTTTAAGCTGCTGCAGTTTTTTAAGCTTTAAATGTAGTTCTTTGATCACTTGGAGTCGTGCTGTGGTACAGTATTCTCAGATAGCCTGAAGACAGGTAGGAAACCATCTCCCCAACACAGCTGTGATTTGTCAAAGAGATTTGAGCTTAAGCAGCGGTAAGTGCTGTTTTTGGATGTCAAGATGCGTAAAGGTGGAAAATATGTTTCTTTTTAAAGTTTACTCTATTGAGAGAATGATGTAGTGCAAGTGGGACATTGCTGATACAAAAAAATCTGTGATCTTTTCAGAGAAGCTTAAATTTCTTTTCGTTCTTTTTTTACACAGTCTTTGGGCCTTGTTTATTGACACATGCTTAGAACATGTTCCAAATATGTCTATACACAAGAAAACAAAGAAACACCTCCATATATGGTCAACCAAAACCCTTTGAAAGTCCTGGGAAAGTTTCCCAGCATGCATCGGCGAAATGGACTTATGGACTCAATTATAATTTTATGTGTTCTTACATTGTTGCTCGTGTTATTGTATTTGACATTGTGTTCTACAAAGCTTTCCTCTCTTTTCATATTTTTGTTGTTCAGTTCTTGTATTACGTGCAAATGTGGTTAGACCCTAAGTAATGGGGCATGCACAGTTAGTCAAGGGCAGTAAGATTGAAATTATGCTCCATTCCAATGCAGATAACCCCCATTGAACCCTATAAATATACTTTATATCTTCAAACTTTCATTTTTGATGAAGTTTTTTTGTAGTTGAGAACCCTATGTTGCCACAGTAACACACTTTCAAATAAAGAATTTGACTACACAAAACACCAGACTGAATACCACTGTAATGGTCCACACACAGTCTGAAATTTAATGCACTGAAATTAGCATACACATGATTTAGGTTCAAAACTGTATTAACACATGTTAGATAAATACAGCCCACACCTAATTAGATCACTCTCTACCTGTAATTTCATACAAATTCATGAAGACGGAAATTGGTGAGCTCACTAGGGCGAATAAAACAGCAGGTAAACAGAATTCAGGTGAGCTCTCTGTCCTCTGTTCTCTCCATCAGTCTTCATTTTCCTGCATGTACTTTCTCTTCGGGTCACATGGCTCGCTTATGCAGAGGCACATTTCCATTTCGGAGACGTCTAGTCATCTCCGTCTGGAGTCTCTGACGTGGAGCTAGTTACCATCCACTCGGAGCAAATAAGAAGAGACGCAGGTGTACGCTGGCCCTCGACTCAGAAAGCCCATTAGTACACAGTACACAGATTACAAAGCTGGCTGGGCCGGAGCTGGACCTGGACAGGAGAGCAGAGGAAGCAGACCTAATCTGCCTGCTAACAGATGGCTCCCCCGATCACACACAGCCACCCGCCTGCCAGCCATGTTGGAATGGAGTAGCCGCCCACGGCGAGGTTGGAGAGGGCGCGCAGACGGAGGAGGAGATGATTGTTATTGAATATGAAATGTCGATCACTTGGAATGAGCACGCTTTTCAGGCTGGGAGAAACCCAAAGGATTGATTCTGTTATCTAGGAGATAAACACAGGTTCTTTTCAAGATATTCAGATTAGCCTGCGTCACTGAATAAAGACTTGTCCTCGTACATGGCTCTGTTCCTGTTGATGTATTGCTTTATACATTGATTTATACCACTATCAAAATAACAATACCAGTCTTGAAAAACTCATTTTTGCCACAGCAAATATTTTGTGCCCTCATATCTTGGGCTGATTTGCTCTCCAACTGCCATCACTCTTATTCTTCATATTCAGTTTTCTCCCAAAGAGCTGCCCTGCCCTGTCCATTCTGTAGCTTTATAGGTGAAATTAGTTTAATAGAGGAGACTGCTTTTCTTATTGTTACCAGACCTTTCATCACCAGTGATGTCAGTTCAAATTGAATTGTATTACACAGCACACAATTTCAGAAAAGCAACAGAAAGGTCTGTACCCCAACAAAACAGACCAGTAAAAAAATACACTGTTATAAGAAAGATTTTGTACAGAGCACAAAGACCTACCTATACTTTCTTATAGCACATAACATATTTAGGGTCAGATATATGGAGGGCCAAAAGTGTCATGGATATAGTAATAAAGCACTTTATTAATTCATAATTGTGCAATACAAATATGCATACATAAAATTTTAACAACTAAATAAATAGTAAATAAATAGACTTAAATATAAAGTAATTAATAATTATATATTTTAAACAATAATAAAACAAATGCATTCATGTCTATTTTAGTTGTACAATTAGTTATTAATTGATGAAATGCTTTATTACTATTTGTGACACTTGTGATCCTCCATACAAAGATGTCAGTGAACAAACATATATATTTCTTCATTACATAATGCTGGTTATGAAGTTTGTTTTTTTTAAAAACATGTCTTTGCGAATGTAGAAGAAAGAGAATGCATTCAATGAGTTTGTCGGCCTCAAGAATACATTGCTCTTGGTGAGAAATGCAGAATGTAAACATAACTTTGTTCACAGAATACTGTTTTCAAAAAGCATTTTCAAAAAATGTGCTGTCAATCTCTTACTACAACCGTTCCATAAATTCACCCCCTCTTAAAAGATCGAATGAGTTTTTGCAGTTTTTTACCTCCACCTGAAAGTGAACAGTACAGTAAAAAGTATAACATTTTATATACTGTGAACTGCAATAGAAATACTTTCTTAAGCATTTTCTAGTGCAGTTTATTGATTAAACTACCATCACTTCTAAAAAATTAAACTACAGTGTCATTTATCATCTATTTCTTTTATTGATCTAAGTACACAGTTTACACAGTTTAAGATGATTATGAAAAAATAGTCTCAAATCAGTCTCATAAACAAACCAGGTTAAAATGACTACATTTTTTTCATTTCAGTCATAATTGAGACATTGGTATTTTTCAGATTCAGAGGACTGTCAAATTCAAACCCTGTTCCTTTGTATGATGAATGAGCAAAGATGCAGAGCAAATGATTGGTTTTACGCTCTGCATGGGTGCAGCTGTCAGACGTGTGAAAACCAGCATGGGCATCTTTAGTATTAAATTCTCATTGTGCAGCTGTATCTCGTATGAAACCAGTCAGTGTGCCTGGGCCTGCAGCGGACACTAATCCCAGCTGCTGTCACTAACTCAGGCCCGGCTAAGCAGCATCCTAACAGCTCAGCAAATCACACTCTGAGGGCAATCACTTGAAGAGAGCTGCTGCTTAATGTGTGCTCTGTGTATGTGTGTGCGTGCATTTTGTGTTTGGCTACAGCCGGGGAAGAGTGTGTGTGTGTGTGTGCCTGTACTGCTCATTAATGACCAGAGAAAGAAAGAGAGGGATAGGTTTGTGGTTGTAGGCAGTGACTCAGGTCTGTCAGAGCCTATGAGCCTCCACACCTCTGTGACAGCAGCAGAATGTATCACAATACTCATTCTTTGTGAGTTCAGGGCAATTATGCTAAACGGGTATTTTACCAAAGGGCAAGCAGCAACAAATCGCCACAGGTAGTGACTCACAGTTTCATTTTTACATAATTCCCCACACTTGTCGTGAATCACGACAGGAAGTTTCTCTTGTAAACAGCGCCCTAACACAGCATTTAATAAGCTTTCCACAGTGTGATTATGAGAACCTCGGAGAGATACCTTCTTGATGACTCTCATCTCACTCTATGATTGTATACACTTGTAACTGAGAGCTGCATCCGATACATGAGGTGGCAGCTTTTACACAAATTGAAGTAACTTGAACAGTGTTTTTCATGAGTCTTGGAGGCCATTCAAGAGTTTCTGTTTTCAAAACTGTCACTTTCTACCCAGCTGGGTTTCCATATTCACGTCTTCCTCTTTGAGAGAATGGTGGCTATGAAAGACACAATCCAAACCTGCGTGTTATCCCACAGATGCTCCTCCCTGTCACTCATTCTTCCGTCCTTCAGTAGTGCCTTTGCTGCTCTCCTCCCTTTATGTCCTCCCCGTCTCTCCTGGCTGTCTCCTCCTCATTTGTTCTCCATATCCGAACAAATCTGCAAAATCCTCCTTGTTTTTCCTTCCATCTGCGAACACCAAAAGTCTCTGCAAATATGAAAAGTTCCTCATGCAGTTTGGCATGCCGCTCCCAGATGGCGAAGTATAGATGAAAGGTGTTGGAATATGGATAGAATTTTATTTTATTATTATTTATTATAAACATGCCCTGTAAATACATGTGTTTCATTTGAAGGAACAGTCCCAAAACCAGAGAGGGATGCAGTTCATACCACCACATGTAAAACCAAGTAAAACATTGTCTCATCTCACACAACGTCTGTTCAGAATCATGTTTGTAAATATACCCAATTCTGTGAAAAAAGCACACGCACAAAAAAAAGATAACTGACCGACATTGCAAATACATACTTCCAGTTACGCAGAGGACATCAGTATAGTGCATGGTTCTTCAGTGTAGGCCAAGACCCATACACATCGCTAAAGGAATGTGGCCAAATGTGGCCCAATCACACCTGAACTTAGACATGTTAGTGCCACGTATGGGGTCCAGAGATATTCCACTGTCAAACATTTACTTATTCACTTATACTTCTATATTTACGTTTTACTTATTTTATCAAAAATAAATATTAGATCAGACTCAGTATTAAATGATAAGATGAGCAGGAAAACGTGTTCATGAGCTCAATACATTTTGACTGAGCTTTTTGATTAGTAACGGTCACTTCAAACACAGGTTTTGGCTTCGGGGCCCCTTGGCCCCTGGACCTGTGCTCATTAGACCCATTCAGTAATCACTTTATTCTCTACACTGACAGGCATCAGTATCATCAGTATTACATATCCAAAACACCATGACCACCCTGTCTTCAGATCAGATTCTCCATCCCTCCCTCTCCCTCTGTTTTGTTCTCTCCATCCTCTGCTCCCCTGTGGTTTCATCCCACGCAGACAAACTCTGCCGGCACTCCAACAGGGGCTGACCCGTCCTCTCCAGTTACCCAGAAAACCCCTGATCAGAAAATGATCCTTGTTATCGACGCCTGACTCACCGGCCTACTGCTGGGAGGGCAGCCTGCAGGGACAGAGGGAGAGAGAGAGAGAGAGAGATGATCAGACAGAAAGAGGGATGTAGAGATAGGGAGACATGGAGACAGAGGAGGAAACAGGAATAGAGAAGGACAGAGATAGAGAGAGTGATAGCAATGTTACAAAAAAAGAGATCCAAGGTAGGAGGATGGATGGATGGATGGATGGATGGATGGATGGATGATGATGGATGGATGGATAGATAGATAGATAGATAGATAGATAGATAGATAGATAGATAGATAGATAGATAGATAGATAGATAGATAGATAGATAGATAGGAATGAAGAAAATCTGTGAGAATATAAGAGCAAAATCTGAGCTGCAACAGCAGAGGGACACAGCCAGATTTATCAGAGGGAGTGTGTGGGCGGTAGGAAATGTGTGTGTGTTGTCAGAAACTTGAGGGAACACTGTCCAGAGCAGACAGAATCAGGGATGTACTGTATGAAAGGCGAAAAAAGCAGGTCTTTTACTGTGGCATTAATTCAGAGCAAACTGTAGGAGTCCTGCTGACACACTCACAGACTGCTAACAAATCTCTGTTCTTCCGTTTGACTCAGGACTCTTGTGTCTTATCCAAATATATTTTTAACCTTTATTCATCCAAGAAGCAGTGATGCTAGGCACATGTTCTCTTTTTCTGCAATGGCCTGCTTAATATGTATACAGTTACACACATTCACACCCACTAGCAAAGCAATTCACCAAGAGGCCTCTGCTGTAGGTACTGTTGGAGGATCTTGTGTGTATGCAGTATGCCATTAATTACAATGAAGAATTTGTGAAATGTTTAAATTGACCATTGGCAAAGGCCACGATGTCATTTTACTTATGTTTTTATTTAATGTAAGAAGTTGGATATGTCAGTGGAGAATCATTAGGGTGTTAGGCATAGCATTACCACAGCAGTGACAGCCATCAGACTGTAGCATCTGCCAGTGATAAGCTGGTTTCATGTGGCACACAGGAATTGTCCCAAGCCGGTGGGGAGGAGTATGTGACAGACAGACACCAGTGACATACCATTTCATGTGCTATATTCTGGTCAAACAGCAGCGACTTTACACTAATAAAAGTGGCAAACCTCAAGTAATTGGCATATGACACTTAAACACCACCAGTATGCCAGTGGACAGTGGTATCTGCCAGTCAAAGTGTGAGGGATAGGCCATTTATAAGTCACACACAGTGGTATAGCATAATCAACTGTGGCTTGTCAGTAAGAATGAATGTATGTCAGTGGGAAGCAGCATATGACAGTGGAACATGAGTGACTTACCATTTGTGTCATAAGCCAGTAGAACTGCAGCAGCATACCAAAAGTCAGCAGTAATATACCACTGAGATTTGACACAAGCCACCAGAGAAATACCATAAGTATGTCTATGTTTATTGGTAGCAGTTTGTTCATTTTAAT
The DNA here is from genome assembly GCA_033238685.1 of Lates japonicus. NCBI lineage: Eukaryota > Metazoa > Chordata > Actinopteri > Centropomidae > Lates > Lates japonicus. The sequence continues at coordinate 58,980 of BRZM01002396.1, read as the reverse complement.
GCTCTGAAAACCCACTGATATGGAATTTAGTCCTGACAAAATTAATATACTGAATCACTTCTGTTTGTCAAGAGCCAGACCCCACATTGTTTAGAAGTAACCTACAGCACTGCTCTCTATCTGTTACAATGAATGGCCCTGTTTTGACAGTGGTTCATTAAGCTGTTTAACTAATATTAAACATAAAACACTGAGAGGCTACAATCACTAAAGTGTGATGTATAGTAGGCTCTTACTTCTACCATTTATCATAATTATTAAATTTTCATTAAACTGTAAAAAGTGTTAAAGCATCCACTGGAAAGTGTATAATTGGATCAAATGAATAAAGATACAGAAATGTGCACTTGTTCCTGTAAGTGTGTTATAATAGCTCACTACCAGGCAGAGTGAATGGCTGTAAATTGAGAGGTGCTTGGATTGGTCCTCATATTGACTAGTCTTTTGAATAAAATACCCACTACTCATATTAGCTCTGAAAAATGTGTTGCACAGCCACTTGTAGTAAAAGAGGTTTGATTTTCAATTCAAGCATTAATATGAGCCTAATCCTAACAACACATATCTGTGTTTGCATTGGTGCACTGTTATGTGCTGCCCAGCTGTTTGACCTTGTCCTTGTGTCCTCTCTCAGGTATGCGTATCCTGGTGACCCTGCTGCTGGACACGCTGCCCATGCTGGGCAACGTGCTGCTGCTCTGCTTCTTTGTCTTCTTCATATTTGGCATAGTGGGCGTCCAGCTGTGGGCCGGCCTGCTCAGAAACCGCTGCTTCGTGGACGACAACTTCTCCTTGTGAGTTTCACAGTCACTATGTTGATATATTGTCTGTGTATTTGTGCCAATTGTGTTTTGAGTTAGTTTCTATTTTTTTTATTTCTTATACACACACAGGGTCCCACCCTGATACACCCTCTGACATACAATACAAAAACAGGTTGGCCAGGATAGCAAATATTTGTCCATACATGCCCAGATAAGCTGTATCCAGTGTCCGGAGCTACTGTGACAGAAAGGTCCACACAGGCTGGATCTGTCTGTGTGAGTCCAATTGATCTCCTCCAAATAAACATGTGGTTTAATCAACACTGGAATTTTAAAGATCACTTATTACATTATCGATACAAACAAAATATATATACAGTTACGTAAGTGCTTTACTTGATTACAGTTTTAACATACTCCTACTTTAGAAAATGATATTATATTGATGATGGTATTGGCCTTTGAGAACTCATATTGATTCATATTTACTTCAAGGGTGCACAAGGTGACAGGATTTATTTATTCATTTATTATTTTCCTAATAGAGCTCAGATGAACAGCTGAGATTGCTCAGATCTCAAGAAGGTGAAGGTAGAGCTATATAGTAAACCTTGACCCAGCACACTAAACTAGGTCATGCACTAAAGTCAATGAGGTTAGTGATTATAGAGTCTCATCACAGTGATGAATGGGAGACAGACGCCTGCTGGAATAATGAGAAAAACCCTGTGCAGCCCATGGTATATGGAACATGGGCACCCATGACTTATTCATGTTCCCTGTGTCATCCTGGCTTCATCACTCTCTATAGGATTTATGACATCTCACAGCTGTAATTTAAATTCATGCATAATGGCTTTGGTGAGCTGGCATATTTTTTTGTCATCATCATCAATTTTTAGACGTTCTTGGTGTATCTGGAGGATCTGTATTTCTGCATCAGATGAATGGCATTTAAGTCTGGCTCTGCTTTCGTCCAAACCATGAACATATCTGTTTTAATGCCCGCTTCTGTTTCTCTTCAACTCTTATCACTGATAACATTTATCGTAGTGCTTTGGCAAAGTAACAGCTGTTAACTGTTAGCTGGGTTGACAGTGACTCTTTATTAGACTGATTGACAGTATGTTAGAGCACCCAGTAGGAACCACATTCCATGCGTCACGTTGGGGTGTGATAAATCGAACGGGTACCATACTGAGCTCATCAGACCAGTAAGTGTTTTTGTAGATCATCTCAAAGTGTGAAACAGCTTTTAAGAATGCATGAATAAATAAATGAGTGAGGTGGTCCTGAAGTGGAGAAGGATTGGTCTGATCCCACAAAGTATTTGAGGCTACTATGCAATTAATACAGGCTGCCAGCTGAATGTGTGTTGACAGAAAAGCCAGATATCACACAATCACCAGACACACACCAGTTATTCCAGACAGAGGAGTGCTCAGTAACAGATATGCCAAGAGGTGGTGTAGTCAGCAGCGCACACTTGTCCATCCAGCTCACACAATACACACAGGGTCTCCCCAGCCATTTGGCCCCAGGTTTGTCAACACAATTACAGCTGGCTCTGCTGATTAGTTCCTCCTATCCGTTTGAAGGGACGTTAATCAGTGAAATCAGCTGCTGGACTATTTGCATGAAATTAAAACCTGCAGACTTTGGGGCGTCAAAGTTGATCCATTTAAAATGCTGCCCAGTTTATGCCAAAATTCAACAGCAACCTGGCAACAACAGCAGGCTGCACTCAAGCAGTGATACAGCCTTACTTAGTTTGGTCTTTTAGTGACTAATGTTACCTAAGATTAGCAAACTTAACATAGATGTTGCTGTGTGATGTTACCAAGTCAGGTCACTGACTCTATGACTCCTCTCTATTTGCACTACTGATATTGAGCAATATATATGAGCGTGTCACAGCTAAGTCAGGGTGCTTAGTAATGATGTCAAGTAATTGTAGAGAATCATCAGAAATGAAGTGTGCCATTATCCTGTAATCACTTGGTTCCACAGTGGTTGCTGTTAAAGTGAAGTTACACAGTCTTACTCAGGGCAAGTGTGTTGTAAGGTACTGTATGTCTGGATTCGTAATTGATAGAAAAAGTGGGTTTTTGCTTCAGAGAGAGCATTATTTATTACAAAGGTCAGTCACACTAAAAAAAAACGGCCAGTCTACTGACCTTTTCAAATGTAAAAATGAAGTATGTCAACTTTCAGAGTACCTCTCTATCACTTTACTCAAGCCAGTAATATCTGCAATGTCCTCTCTTCTTCCTCCCCCAAGCCCTCTGTCTCTGAAGATGTCTGACTACTACCACACTGAAAATGACGATGAGAACCCCTTCATCTGCTCTCAGCGTCGAGACAACGGCATGAGAGACTGCAGCTCAGTGCCCAAGCGGTACGAGGAGGGAGGCCTGCAGTGCAACCTGGACATGTCCTCTTATAACAGTACAGACAACACCACTTGTGTCAACTGGAACCAGTACTACACCAAGTGCTCTGCTGGTCAGTATAACCCTTTCAAGGGAGCCATCAACTTTGACAACATCTGCTACGCCTGGATTGCTATCTTTCAGGTAAGATGGCTGATCATGCCTCCAGAATAGTACGATTTTCAAACATCAGATTAAATGAATAGTTTCCGTGAAGCACAGAAAGTATGGTTTGGGTGACGCAAGCCTGTAATAGAAGATGGAGAGAAATTGCCCCAGTGGCTGGTGTATCAGAGAAAAAGGGCTTACAGGATTAGCAAGTTACCACAGCCACACCACCAGACTCTAGTCTCATTTTTCCGCACCATTTGTTTGCTATCTGCACGTCATCTGAAAACCCTTTTGTTGGAGTGCTCATTTATCGCTGTCTAGCTGAGGGGGGTAATTTTGGAGGACGAAAGCCAGATTGGAGATGAGTTCTCCCATAAGTCTGGCTGCTGCTCGGGTTTGCCTGCGTGGGGTAAAGCACACAAGAGAAATGTTGAGGATTAGTCTTCTGCTGAGTCTTGGCATTTGGACCACTGGATTATGAAATATGGTCTATTTTAATCTGTATCTCCACTCTGTTTGCTTTCTTCCTTTTTGTGTTGATTTTTTTTCATCCCTTTTTCCCCCTCTTTTTGTTCCTCTTTAGGTGATCACTCTGGAGGGCTGGGTGGATATCATGTACTTTGTGATGGATGCTCACTCCTTCTACAACTTCATCTACTTCATCCTACTCATCATTGTAAGTGCCGCTTCATGGTGCCATCAGCTGTGTGCTGGTGATTGAACAAGTGGGTCAGTCGGGGGACGGGAGTGTGAGCAGCCATTGTGAGCGTGTGAATAACAATCTACTTCTCCTTGTCCTCAGATTGGCTCATTCTTCATGATCAATCTGTGCCTGGTGGTCATCGCCACTCAGTTCTCAGAGACCAAGCAGAGGGAGAGCCAGCTGATGAAGGAGCAGCGGGTGCGCTTCATGTCCAACGCCAGCACTCTGGCCTCCCTCTCCGAGCCGGGCTCCTGCTACGATGAGCTCCTCAAGTATCTGGTTCACATCATCCGCAAGGGAGCCAAACAAGTGGCCCACATCTGCAGGCTCTTGGCTCGCCGCGCCGGGCTCAACATCGCTGCCTCGCCCCCGGCCTCGGACCCCCAGCGTAGCCAGAGTCAGAGGAGGAGGAGGAAGTCCTCCAGGCAGGGATCTGTGTCTGTTCATCACATGGTGCACCATCATCATCACCACCACCACCACTACCACCTGGGAAATGGCAGCGTGAGGGGAGGAGGGAGCATTCGGTGTATGGAGGGTAGGGATCTGGAGGTTGGCGCTCATAATAACAACGGAGGGGCTCTTGTAGCAGCTGGGCATCTTGCTTTGGCGCCGTCCTCCTCTGTCACCGCAGCAACCTCTGATTCAAACCTCGCCACTTTATCCAATCCTACTGCAGGAGCTGCCGATTCAGCTTCAGTTCGCAGCATATTCAACATGGAAACTCTTCGTTGTACCCCTTCGCCCACACGCATGGGGCCATCTCCAGGCTCCTTCTCCCTGGCCCCAGTTCCCATGTCCAGGGCCATGAAGAGGAACTCAGTCCCCTTTGTTGCTCCAGGTCCTAAAAACTATCCCACCCTGCAGGCCCGAGCCCTAGCAGAGTCCAGACGAGGAAGTGTTGCAGCCAGCACTCTGACTAACATCAACTTCAACCTCAATATCCCACCCATGCCCCTGGAGAGACGGCCATCGAGTCTGGTGGACACACACACTCCCACAGGTAGACAACTCACCACAAACTGACAGGGATGAAGTCACAGATAAACTGCTGAAAATCGTGATCATAGATCCAATCAAAAACTTGGAAAGTGTTTGATTAGCTCCATTAGCTACATTCCTTCAGAGTTAGCTGTGGTGGATAGGGTTTGCTTTGCTGAGCATTCCCATTAAGTAAAAAAACTGGAAGGCGTAATGGGGTTTGAAAATAACAAGAGTATCTCATTCACTCAGAATCAGAGTTTAATTTCCATATGAGTGTTAGAGTAAATCAAGTGACACACAACTGGAAGTGTTCCGTTTTCAGTAATCACCTATTTGGCGGAGCACGGTATCGGTTTGTCGTGATTAAGCTTCATACTATAACACAGTCCAGAGTGGAGTTTTTTTCGTGAGAGACAGAAAGAGTGCTAATTCCAGTCAATAAATGTTAATCCCTCATGTCCGAGCTTGCGCCCAGCTTCGCCTGCCTGTGGCCAAGTTCTAAAAGCCAGTGGGCTCAGCAAAAGTCAGGCCAGGTCTGTTCAGGTTGTCCAGACGGTGCAAACGATGGCTGGCAGCCAGACACGCCACAGCACAGGCTGCGGAGACAAGGCATTACTCATACAGCACACACTGCCCATCACCATCAAACACACTCCTGACACACGCAACTGTCCAAAAATGTTGTTGTTCACAAGAGATTTCTTTCATTGGACTTGACAATTTGTCTAAAGTACTTAATTGCTGCAACTTATCCCAATCATGCTGCTCCCTTCTCTTTGTCTTAGTTTCTGTATCTGACCTTTCTCACTCTGCTGCAGCCCAGCTCTCCTGCCAGCTGTCAGCGCGTGACCTCAGCACCACCAGCAGCGCCATGGACACGGCTGCTTTGACATTGGACCCTGAGAGCTGCCCTTACTGTGCCAAGGCCCTGGCCAATGAATCAGAGGGTGGCACAGAGGGCAACGAGACGCCCGGTGATTCAGACAGCGAGGGTGTGTACGAGTTCACCCAGGACCTCCACCACAGGGACAGGAGAGACAGCCGGCAGCCCAAAAAGAAGCACCGCAGGCTGGGCAAAACAGCAGCGAAGGTTGTCCACTTCTGGAGGCTGGTGTGTGACACGTTCAGGAAGATCGTGGACAGCAAGTACTTTGGACGAGGGATTATGATCGCCATCCTGATCAATACGCTGAGCATGGGGATCGAGTACCATGAGCAGGTTAGTGGTGTGTTTCTGTGTGTCTTATTAGGAGGCGTGTGAATGTGTGAAGTTAAATGCAGCTGTTGGATGATAGTAGTAAACTTGAATGACTACACAAAGTCCACAGTGGGAATATAGACTGATGCATAATGTGCAGTCAGATGAGACATAAAGAAAAATTGCAGTTAAGTATTAGTTTAACTTATAGATCCTCTGTGTACGTGTGTGTTATTCTGTGTGGTTGTGTAAGCTACACTGCTCCCACAGGCCCAACTGGAATTCCTGATGTCTCTCTCTGGTCTATTTTGTTTACACAAGCGTAATTACAGCCAGAGAGAGAGAGAGTATGAGAGACAGAGGATACAGAGAGACATAGAAAGGAGGGACAGGGGTGATTTCTCGGGTGAGGAAGGCCCCACAACATCTGACAGAGATTTTCTCTCTGTTTCTTTCATTTCAATCTGTTGTTTTTTTACTCCTGGATTTCTTTCTCTCTGACCCCATTTACACCTGATATTAACATGCAATCTGTATCAGGATAGCTTATCTGGATTAGGAACAGTCATGTCAACGCAAGGTGTAAATGCATGCAGAACTACATTGGGAATGCTATTAGATCAGCCAGACCACATCTGGAGGTCGTATGACACTCACTGGGATCAGATCTCAACAATGCGTGAATATAACCAGTACAGATCTTAAGATGGCCATCGAGACAACTACAGCTGACCTCTGTGGAATTCAAAGTATAGCCTATACAGCAGCCAACACATATACAGAAATACACCAAATTTAAGGGATACATTGAATGAAAATGAGGTAGATTTTTTGGTATGAAATTGCCATACTTGAGAGACTGATGTGTTGATGTCTGGTGGAAACAAGGGATACACCAGTCCAACTCATGACACCAACTACAGTATCTAAACAAAGGTTATCTACAGAGTGCTGATCCAAAACACTCCCTCTTATTCCTCATGGAACTCATTTTTCAGTACAGAGAAACCAGCTAACCAGCTAGCCCGGCCCCACCTGTCTGGTCTGGTTAGTTTCCGATAGACTCCCTGTAGCATCCAGACCACCCTGAGGAAGTAGCGCTGCTCAGAAAGCGTTTTTTAACCTCTGGTATTGTAAGCGCAACGATGGCCAAAGGGCTTGGCAAGTGACGATCACCGCCACCCGCTCCCGGCAAGAAACCACATTGCAAAACTTCCATATAGACTGAGACTGGATTGCTTTCCGTGAAATGTTCCTTTGTTATAGTTATTACTCCTCAGTTAAATGATGTGTGTGGTGAATTCCCTCCAGTGTTAATACCTTACACTTTGATTTGCAAAAACACCCAAAATTCATGTTGTCACAGCTCATGTTTCTCCTCTGATGAGAGCGAGTGTTTTTGCATTAAACATCTTGCCAAATGCAGGATTAAGCTTTGATGTGCGTACTGTGTTTGAGGCTGTGTATTTTTTGTACGTGAAGTGTTGTTTTGTAAAAAGTTACGCAAGTAAAGTAAGTCACAAAAGTGCTGTGTTTGTTTGCATGTGCTGTGTGTGTGTGTGTGTGTGTAGGTGTGTAGTGGGAGATTGAAGCCTGGCCAGGTTTTATGGGGTTACTTTCGGTCCCTGACCCACTGCCTATAAACATATCCAGATGCCAAACATCCTCAGCACACACACACACACAAACACACACAAGGGGTTTATAGCTTTCTCGTCTCCACCTTTTTTCAGCCCTCTCTTTTTCTCCTTCCTTCTTTTTATTGTGGTTCTGTTCCTTCTTCCTATTCTCTTCTCTTCCTATGTTGTCTCCTTCCTACTTTTCCTTTTTCTACCACTGCTCTCTCCCCCTCTCCCCCTCATTGTCCTTTCACTTTCACCTTCATTTCTTCTGCCATTCTTTCTACTTATACCCTCCTTCTTCTCCACATCTGACACCGAGTGTCCTTTTCCTAGTTTGGGTAACAAGGATCCCTCCAGTCTCCAGACAGGCTGATGAAAACTTTACTGAGACGCTTCATTGATTGCAAACCCATTGACATCCAGTAGACATGAGGATCACTAAGCCTCTGTTTGTCTCTGTAACTCTGTCCACATGGAGAAGAGACTGGGTTTCAGTTTCCACACATCCTCCAGCCAAGTTTGCTCCTGGAATTTTTGCAGACAGTGTGTGCCCCTGTGCAGCTGCCACTTTACTGTAAAATCAGATGAAGACAGCAAAGTGTTTTGTAGTTTCACCTCCTATGAGCAGCACTACACAGCTTGAAAACACATTACTTTCATGATTTGTCCATCAAATGTAGAATCCTTGCATCCTTTTCCAATCAGCCTCATATACCAAAGGAGTCTCAAGACAGTCGCTAAAATAGATTTTTAGTTGAGCTCCTTTAAACTGAGTTAATTTGATTCAACCCGCTATGCAGCAGAGCGGTGTATGTGGTGAGGGAAGGATGTGATGTCCATGGATCTGCCAGATGGTGCTGCACAACAGCACTGACTGAGCTGCCATTCGATCCAGCGCTATGAGGAGTTCTGGTTTGGAGTGAAAGGGGATTAACCAAAGGTGATGCTGAGTGCTTTATAACTTATGGTTCCCCTAGTTAGTGCTTACTTGTGTGAAGATAGATGTAATGGTTTTGTTTGCACATAGTGATTCAAGTGAACATTGGTGTCAAAATATTGTACTTTAGGCCTCAAGTGGTGTTATGGTGACTGCAGACAAAAATGTTCTCTAGAACTCTTTACTAGAGTTTCAATTCTAATTGATTCAATTCCAAAGCAAACCAAAGCAGCTCAGAGAATGTGCTGAGACCTAATGAGAGACAAGGACTTGATCCTGGGGGGTTTTATTATGAATCAGATGCAGAAAAAGATGGTTTTGTGAGTGTATATATAAACAAAATGGAGTAGCCTGCATTACCGGTGCAAACATATGCAGCAAAGTGTCTCAAAAATCAGTGAGGCTCCTATCTAGTACGCAATCCTTAGTATCTTTAAGTATAGAACACTTTATCCATGTACTGTGATCAGAATACCTCCTCCAGCATTCAAAGTAAATGATACCTACTGCCCAGTTCTCACCCGTCTGTCAAGGACGTGTGTAAAAACAAAATCTCCTGCCAATACCAGGTATTAGAAAACATGTGATGTCAATCTTTGAACAGTTGATTCCATTCATCATTCATTGTTTATCCTCTGTGGCATTTTGTGATGGATCAATGCCGCTGTTTTGCCATAATCTTTAATCCATACTTCTCTCTGATAGATAGAGATAAAGCTTTCATGTATCATCTGCTCAACCTGAGACAAAGTTTGTGTTTGGGGACAACTGTCCACTAAATCTCAACTCTGTTGAGTATGACAGTGTATCGATCAAGTTGACCCGTTTCCAGTCCCCCCTCCTGTTCTGTAAATGGATGATACACACAGACATACACACATAGCAGATCTGGTATTATACATTATTCAGCTGCAAATAAGGTTGTAGAGTTCTGACTGCGTCGCGGGAGAATTTGGCGATAAACTATCCACCCTGAGAATGAAACGTGATGGAGGCGTGGAACATGCAAACATGGACGACACAAGTACAAAATGAATCAAACTTACAGCACAATCTGTTTGTTCAGTAATCTGATGTCTCTGCTGGCAATAATTATATATAATATAACGTAATTGTGAATTATTCTGATTATGAACAGGATGGGTGTATCTGACAGAGTAGAATATGGTCAATTTGTCTGAAGGTAGAGTTTCTGCAGCTGTGTTAGCATGTGGTGAATTCTAATACTATTTTCATGTAGCCAGTGTTTCTGCTGAAAAAGAAGAAAAACTCTTTGATGTAATTCACTTTAGTTTCTTGGTGTGTTGCTGCATTTCCATGTCTGTGCACTCAAACAGACACACACACACTCTCACTGTACAGTATACACTGCTGCGACTTGACCTCTGAGATGCGCTGGCCCCTTGGTAGACAGACCATGACAGATACTATACATCCACATGTGTCCCTCTAACACAGACGTATTTGTTACCCTACAACCACAATCTGTATGTAATACGCTACAGCGCCGAACCTCACTGTCCCTGACACATAACAGAGCCGTCCATCTGCCCACATCTCTTAATGCACGCTCTGCGTCACATTACACACAAACACTCCACACTGCATTGGAAGCAGGCGTGCATGCTCCAGCCACCCCGAGGACATCAGAGGCAGTGCAGCAAATGTAAATGTGTGTGCGACACAGAGATGGAGGGATAAAGATGATTAAAATAGAGTGTTGGATAGGGATGACGATTAAGGACTTGGAGTGAAGGGATGGGGGTGATTGGTGGAAGAGTGGAGGAGGACAGGTTGGACCCAGTGAGGAGAGGTGTCTGTTTTATCTCTCTGTGCAGTTTAAGAGCGTTACCATTTATGGTGCAGCTGATGGAATAGTTGTGTCTGCCAACTTTGTGACACAGCCATAGTCTATTTGCAGGAGTCAACCTCTCTTACTTTACATAGAAACTTCCCCTATTTATGGCCACAGAGACAGCCTGCTCTCTTCCTGCCTCCCCTCTTTCTGGGGGCTCTCCTGTCAACCTTTCCACTCCTCGATGAAGCGCCACTGGTGCCAAAATAACGAGAAGTTAAGAGGCACAGAAAGACAAGGGTGTCAAGGAAGAGTGGGGTAAAATGCATGGTCCCTGTTTAGGTGTTGTTGCTGTTATAGTGGAGCTTTTTAGCACTGACATGAATGTGATTCAGTGTGTAGCTGTTATGACTCGTGGTCAGTCACTTTTGGGTCACTTGGTCTGCATCTCCCACAGGCGCGTTTGGCTTTATTAACTGTGAAAATTTTCCTTGAAAAAGAGGAGTACATACAGTTGGTCTTTAAACTTCTGAGTGCTGCTCAGCAGTGATACATGCTGGTGTTTGTTCAGTATCAGTGTGTTTGATCTTGTTTTGTCACTTTGAGGACAGGAAGGTTTACTGAGGAGGGCCTTTTGCCGTCAAGAGCTTGAGATTGGCGGTGTGTGAGTATACTTTCACCCCAAGGGTGGATGGTAGCTAAAGCCTCATTGACCCCCATGTGAAATTAAAAATAAAAATAAAAATGAGCATACGACTTTGGTTTGCAAAGCAACCGACAGTAGTAAAATGCTAGTATATTATACAATGTAGACTCATATAAAAGTATTACTCTCAGTCATCACTTATACCCACTCAAGTATATGGCGGTGTATTTATCTGTGCCTGTATTTTCCTTGACCTTTCTCGTTTTGCTGTGTTCCCAGATGTTTTTGATCTGCAACCTTTAGCCCCAGTCAATAACAGGGCACGTAGGGTGTGAGGAAGTTCCATTAAAAACACAGTGGCGAGGTTACATTGCCTCCTCCTCTTTCCTGCTCTGCGCTGTGTCATGCATGTGAAGGCTGCAGGTCTGTGTGTCTGTTTGCAGCTGAGGGTGGAGCTGAGCAGACAGACAGACAACGTGCGCTTCAGCTGCATTGCACAATTCCATCAGTGTTGTACCTTTTGGCAGTGGTTTGTACCATTCAAGAGACAGTTACAAAACAGCAAAGGTGTGTTGTTGTGATCAAAATAAAGGCCAAGTTTGAAGAGTGTTCATTTAACTAAAGACCTTTTGCAGCGGGATTATCTCAGCTGCAACACTCAACCACTGCTGCTCTCTCTGGGATGTGTAGGCACAGCAGTGGTTTGAGCTAAACTCCAACTAATATGAGAATGCTGACATGCTCAGAAAACCATTTACCATGTTCAACATGTTAGGGCACAGCCAAACAGGCAGCAACAACAGAAAGCTTGAAAACCTATTTGTGAGGCAGAGGGCTGTGGGAGTGTAAATTAAAGATTTTAAACAGATTTGTCAACGAGGTTCGATATGGTTTTGATTGAATGTTGTTGTGAATGTGGACGGCTGTTTCTGTGGTTCTGTGTTCTTCCCTCTGTTTTGTGTCAAAATACATTTTAATTTGTGAGGCAGATTAGTTCAGTTATTGTGTATATTAGTTTAAAAGATGTGATTTGTTCAATTTCCATTGGTTTTTGGAATTGTGTACAGTAGTCAGTGTGTTTATGTTTGTTTAAGGCCTCTTGATGCATTCTCATGCTGTATGCACACACACACACACACACACACATTATCTTCTCCATTGCCAAACCAAGAGAGACAGTGGAAAGACCCTTCGCTGTCTTCTTGCTTCAACCAGAGACAATATTTATTCAGCTTTATCCTGCTGTGCCTGAGGAATGCAAAGTTGGCATCTAAGACTTAGCCGCCACTCAAGACAGGCCTAAGAAATGGCCTAATTTGTACAATGGTGAGACATAGACAGCGAAACAACAGCTCTAATCCTGGTTTACAGAGGAGGGCTTTCCAGCCCTCAGGGCCATGAAATCAGAAAGGGAGAATCAATGAAGTGATCAAATGATAGATTCAGTTATTTCCTAGTTCAGTGAGATGTCAAATAACACTGCCTGTATTGTAAGTTCTCCTTTAGCTCCCGGCTGAGTCAACCATTTCATTCCTTTTGAATTGTCCTTTCAACTTTTCTGTCTCTGAAAGCATTGTTAGATGTGTTTCAGTATAAATCTAACTTCTGAGGAATCATGAGCACTCAGTTCCCAAATCCTTGGACCTCCGTTATATTTCTATAACTTCTGAAAAGGAAATATATGGTTTTTGTAATCAATTATCTTCTATGTTTTATCTATTTCAGATTAAATCCTTCTCAATAACATATGGTTTCTAGTTCGCTTGTTCTATCTACCCTCACACCTAAGAATCATGTTGGCTTTCTGAAAACAAAAATGATCTAAATTAACATTTTCAGTGTTGACACTGAGTAAAAGTTTAATTAGCAATAGCCATTAGATACATGATTTATAATAAATAAAATGGCAGTCTGTTTGAAGGTTTTTGTTAGAATAAAAAAAGACAAATACGTCTGTAAATAAATATGAAATACCAGTGTATTAGCATTAGGCAGATCATATATATGAAATTACATGAAAGATACAACAAAGGCCCACAAAATTCGGCCCTGGACAATGTGTTAATTACTGAGCTTCAGAGGTGCTGGTAGGTGGGTTTGTTCCTCTGGAGCAGACCAGACTAGCTGTTTTTCCCCCCTGTAACACTTGCTTGTAGAGCCTCATATTTAACAGACATCAGAGTTCCTCTCATGTGACTCTGGGCAAGAAAGGAAATGAGTGTATTCCCAAAATGTCAAACTGCTCCTTTAATGTTAACGGGGCCCCTGAGTTAATTCCTTGGAAGCTGATAAACTAACTAACTAAATTGTCAGAGAGCATTATCAACCCACATGTAGCCTCTGTAGCTTCTGTAGCATTATGGTCAACCTGGAGAGATCAAGAGCCATTTAAATCTTCACTATCATTAACTCAGACTAGTTCCTCCTTAAGTAAAGTTAAGGTGCTGATGCAGACCTTCAAATCATTCAGTCTGGTCGTCATCCTCATCATTATTATTAAATCACCCAACCATCCAACCATAATGGGGAATTATCATTCTCCATTTCATGTGAAATTTCCTCTTTGTGGCGTGCCTAAACAGGCAGCAGTTAAACTAACACACACCGCATACCAGACATAGTGCTGCATCATTGACGGTCTGGGCGGGCGGAGCACAGCATCCGTTAGATTAGATCACATCAGATTAGGTGACATTACATTAGCGCTAACCAGATTACACTATTCCTCATCTAACACACTTTACCTCCCTAATGCTCCCGCAGCCTCATTACCCAGGACACATGTCGAAGGAAGCATTAGAAAACAGAATGTCTTTCTCATTTACAAACTACTTTGCGTGAACACATTCATCTCTCTCTGGGATGTGCTTTACCTCAGTGGTCATTAGTCAATTAAAATTTCTCCTGTTTGATAAGCTAATGACTGTGAACCCTGTAGTGATGCTAGCATGTGTGTGTGTGGTTGTGGGTGTATTGTTCTTCCTCCATCTCGCGTGTTCCTGTGTGCTTTTCGTGTGAAATGGTCTCATTCTCTTGCAGTAATCTTGCATGATGTGGAGGAATGGCTAATATACAAGCTGGAACAATAGCGGAAACTTGAGAAACAGTGGGGGAAAATAATGACCTGAACCTCAGTCTCAAGGCCAGATGTCTGCAGTCAAGTCTCACCTCATAAAAACTGTACTTCTTGTTCTGGCTTATCAACTGCATCTATTATAGAGGCTCTATGTGTGTACCATCCATGGTTATAAGTGTGAGTTGGTGCAGAGCTTTGTGCATACAGTATGTGTGCATACATGGTAATGAGTGTGGGAGTGGAGCTCCTGTGGGTTTATGTGTGTGGCCTGTGGATGTGTGAGTCCACAGACTTATTAGTGTAACTTCAGATCGCCTATATGCATTGTGGTGTGTGCGTGTGTGTATGTTTCTACATAACTGCATGTGAGGGCATTCATCTGAGAGAACACACAAACATCTAAGTGCCCCTACATTGTCTACCCTTTGAACTTTTCTTAATCTCACAATGTGCGTGCGTATGGAAAAGTTGCGCCCGCTGCGCCGTCCAGTGTACAAATGAATGGACACAATAAGCTGTGGGATCAAACAAACACGTGTCTGTGTCTGAACCCAGAGGCAGACACAAGACACAGACAATGACAAAATGAAGATGAAACAGAAAGCTTGTTTCAGGGAGGCGGGGTTCATGGGCGGGAGCTGCGCTGCAGCCTGTTGTAAATTATTCTTTGGGAGGCGGGAGGGAAGATGTCGCCCTCTACTCTCCACATTTCCTTTACAATGCCCATAGCAACTGAGCAGATGCACTGCAATGGTCTGATAAATATAAAGTATCAAGTTGCTTCTCTCTGTACAATTAGTTGTTGCTTTCTCAGTTCACAGCTTAGCTTAGATGAGAAGGGTCTGTCTAACTATAACCAAAGTTTTGGTGCTGTAAAAGCAAACCTTAGAAAACTATTTCAACCTATTTTGTTGTTGAGGTATGAGGGACTTAAAATGGCGATAACAAGTGGGTATTTTATCAAAGTCAGTTTTGAAGTTTCAGACTTTAAGTTATGGTGTAATATTAGGCCTTAGCATTGCTGGTCTCTTATCTGTGCCTCGGGGCCTAGAGCTAAATTCAGGTCTTATGGGAATAATGACTTAATACCAAGCAATGACTTGCAAGCGTTGACTTACTCAAACTCAGTTAAAACTGTCAGATGCTCTTATTGAAGTTTTCTGAGGACGGTGGTTACTTTTGACAATCAAACACTGAGCACACATGAACTTTGTGAATGACTCATCTCAACTTCAACCACAAACTTTCAAAAGTAGAACTGCCATGCTGCTGTTAAGTAATACTTTCTATTAGTTATGTTGGCTGAAATAAAAAGTAGCAACACTAGGCTAAAGTTTCAGGCAGCCAAGTTAAAGTTAGCTGGAGGAATTCCTTAAAATTTATGCTGATTCAGTTTCTGGTGGAGTGATAGGTAGAAGGATGCTCTCATATCTGTCTGTTCAACACTCTCTTTATGCTAAGCTGGGCTGCTACATGCTGTAGCCTTATATATCTTATATCTATGTAATCTCCAAAAAATTCATGCTTTTCTTTGTGCCGGATGAAGCTTATTTCTATTTTAAATATTCATTTGGCAGAAGCAGGAATGCTGCACCCACCATCTTTCCCATACGACCTGAGCACAGTGAAACAGCAGCAGTGACAGCACTTCATCGACTCTTCTGTCAGTGCTGCAGACAAACTGCTGCTGTAATGCAGCACAAGGAGCTGTTATTCAACTGGTGATGTTAATCTCTGTGTTCCTTTCTCTATGTATCCATGCTAGTGTTGAGTAATCGCTGCTTAAACAGTCATGGTGTATAGTGATTAGTGGCAGCCCACCAGGACAGGCTTAATGACACACACTGTGTTGACATTACATTGCATTACTTCCTGGTTCAGCCAGGGGATAATGTCTCTGTCTCGGGACGACGTCTCTATTTATACACACACAGACACAGTGTGATACAGAGACTGTAAGACAGGCAGTCACACACACACACACACACACACACACACATATATGCACACATACACTTACACATTTATGATGGAGAACATGCAAACACAGTTCAAGGCCTCAACACCTTCCATCCACTGTGTCATGTCAGTGTAATGTGCGTGTGTGTGACACCATGTTTGAGTTGTGTAAACTGTTTATTGCATAGAGATGAAAGGCCCCATGAAGCCTGTCCGGGGTGTTCCGCAGTCCACAGACACATAACAGCGTTCCCCTCGGCTCTTTTCTCCTCGCCGATAATTACAGATACTCGCTGGAGACGTCTGATTTACATACTGTGTCGTTTTTGGATGTTCCGCGCCTTTTATCTTTTGGATCAGGGTTCTTTCTCTTGTCTGTTTGCGCTCATTGCCTGTTTTCCTCTCACTCTTTTTTTTTTTTTATCCTGGCACACATACACCCACGCTCAAATGCTCACACACACACACACCAGTTGTTTGATGTAGATGTGAGTGTCAGCCCAATTCTCTGATGAGCTTTGAGCAGACGTCCCAGGCGCATTCAGCCATGGCATTGTGAGCAGTGTGTGTCCTGGTGCGAGATAAAGGTTGTGTGTATGCGTGTGTGTGTGTGTGTATTATATGTGAGAGAAAGTAGCTGTGTGTGAATAGACAGATTTGTCAGATTTGAATTGAATTTAGTCGCTGGCACATTTCTTTGTGCACATGTGACACTGCAGGTGTTGCTGCTGTAGTTATATGAACGTCTTTTTACTCCAGCCTGGTGATTTCCAGGTTTTATCATCAGTACAAATTACATGCACATCCTTCACTGTGTACAATGGTGTAATCATACATTAACAATCTCCTCCTTTTCTCTCTCTGTCTGTGTCTGCAGCCTGATGAGTTGACCAATGCGTTGGAGATCAGTAACATTGTGTTCACCAGCCTCTTCTCCCTGGAGATGCTGTTGAAGGTTTTGGTCTATGGGCCCTTTGGCTACATCAAGAACCCTTACAATATCTTTGATGGCATCATCGTGGTCATCAGGTGAGTTGTAGAGCAGGAATTTCCAACAACAGATTTTGTCAGAAGGGCCTGAAATGATACAGGGATACTTTTCTCTCTGGTCTCTGTTTCTGTTTTTAAGTGTACCTGGGAACACATAACCTGAAGGTACTTTACATACAGGGTTATTATTATACAAGAAAACATAGTGCTGTAATAAACCCCAAAGGAAATCAACCACAGAAGTATAAGGTACAGTCATTAACTCCATCCAACAAAGTTACCAAATGCTCTGAAAACAATGTGATATCACCATTCTGATGTGGAAGTGGTCAAAGACAGTCTCTGAAGCGATGCTGCAGTTTGTAGTCTGGTAGTGCCACGCTGAGGTAAACACACCACTAGAATAATGAAGCCTCCATTTCCAAAAGTAATTTACTGCTGCTATTTTGGCAGCAAAATTGACAAAAGTGACCTGAGATCTTTCACTGAATCAAAGAAATTATGCTCCAATTGGCAATTGTGGTTCAGATATGAAATGAATGGGGTGAAGGGTATTGCTTCTAGTTTCATTGTTCTGCCAAATACAACAAAGAAAAAAGCACTTAAGCTTGCTGTCATGAGGTCGCCATCATGTCTTCTAGCACACATACAAAACCCCCGTTTGTAGGATGAGTAGAAGTGCATTGTATCCATATGCAGTCCTAGGCAGTTGAAAACCATGAACTAACCTTAAGAATCACATTTTAGATTTGTTTATGATACCTCAATGCCAAAACTCAACGATTCACTGTAGTAAACTGTTCACCATTTATCATATATTTGTTATCAGTTAATTAGTGATATCATTCCAATAACTGCATTTTAAGGTTGCAGCAGTTATTACGACAGTGAGTCAAATGACATTGTGTATTGTGAAATGGGTTGCAGAATTTATCCTCTCAACTCTGCTTTACAACCTGCAACTTTAATGTTTTGGTTCACTGTCACGCTCTCAACTACATCTCCTCAAATTTCTTCACATCTCACATTAATAAATATGTGTGTTTGTCCTCAGTGTGTGGAGATCGTGGGTCAACAGGGTGGCGGTCTGTGGTGCTGAGACCTTCCCGGCTGATCACGGGTGCTGAAGCTGGTGCGTTTCATACCCGGCCCTGCAGAGGCAGCTGGTGGTGCTGATGA
Organism: Lates japonicus; assembly: GCA_033238685.1. Lineage (NCBI taxonomy): Eukaryota > Metazoa > Chordata > Actinopteri > Centropomidae > Lates > Lates japonicus. Next base: position 40,584 of record BRZM01002396.1, on the reverse strand, counting down.
AGACCATGGACAGCGTGGCCACCTTCTGCATGCTGCTCATGCTCTTTATCTTCATCTTCAGGTAGGCAGAAGGAGAGTGAGAGACTTCCATCCTGTCTTTCACTGCAAAAATATATATATTGATTTCAGGCTCATGGAAAAACTGTCTATTTCTTGTTGCTAATAGAGGCAACATCAAAAACGAATGTAAAAACACAGAAACAGACGAGTTAAACTAAAAGGAGTTCGATCAGTGACCATGAAGCACGTTCTGTAGATGGAATTGAAAGCACAAAGGCGTGGAGATGAGAAGTAAATTGGCAGATCAGTACATAGTAACTTCTGCACCGAGCGAGGCGGTGAGGCAGAGATCACTGGAGCGATGTGACGGAAGAATGAGATCAGTCGACCGGTGACCATCCTGAAATCAGCAGATAAATGATTTCCAGTGGTCAGTGAGTTGCAGTAACTTGGCCTCATTTTTGTTTTATGTTTGTAAAATGATGATTAAAATACATCTTTAAGTTTAGCTGTGTTGTTGTAGTGTGTTGATATGACCTGTGTGGAGTGGTTGAGTCTGAATTTAAAAGGAGCTAGCCAAGGAGATTGGAGGTGGGGCTTTCTTAAATAAGTATTATTTATTGCAGGACTGTTGTGTCAGGCTGTGTTAGTTTAACTTGGTGGACCTAATTAACTGGCAAATCTGATATATCCAATCACATTCTCAGGGCAAACTCTTCAGTCTGAGACTTTATCTGGTTTGAAATGGCATCAGTGTGGCTGACCTGACTGTCTAACATGCTCTTATGGTTTATTTGTTGTTCCTGTTTTTCCAGACTTTCTAGAGACTGACTCTGTTACTGAGGTTACCATGTAAACTGTGTCGCGGCAACTAAAATAATGTGTAAGTAAATATCGGTTTTCATTGTACCCTGTTATTATGGGTGTGTGTATATGTGTGTTTGTGCCTTCATTTCAGCAGGTTGTTAGGCTGTTTGTGAAACATGTATGCCCAACACACACACACCACACACACTCACCTACAAGTTCCAAGGGCCTTGTATGCATAGATAAACAGGCCTTGAATTGTGTGAAAGAGTTGCCAAGTTGACACAGCAGAGGCCTGTTCACAGTCCCACAGGCTCCAGTCGAGAGCTTCAGTGTCTGTCTCTGAATAAAGACAGGCTGCAGTGCAGACTGACTGCTGGTTCATAATAACACCCCGATTAGTTGTCTTATCTGGCATAACTTTCTCTAGTATGTCTGTCTCCCATTTTTTCCTTCTGTCTCTCTTTCTTTCTTATTACCAAGCTGCCTGGTAGTGTGACAAGACTTTAATCACTATAGCATAATTCTAAGACACCATAATAGTTTCCAACTTTCTTTTCTATTGTCTTTGTTCCTCTTTCCTTTACTCTCATCCACCTCTTCTCTCAAATCCCTGTTTTTACATGTTAAACTGCAAAGCTGTCCACACTACCGTAGCAGGTCCACAGTAGTACAGTAGTAACATGGATATCTAATGTAAATTGGCTTCAGAGGAAAAGTTCTGCACAATGGGAAATATGCTTGTTGCTTTCTTTCTGATCAGAAGGTTGATGCCACTGATTTATCTGTGCATGATAGCGTAACATGAATGAATCTAAACAAAGTTGAAAAGTTTGTCTGCAGAAATGGCAGTTTAAGTAGTAGATATTTGTGTTAGAGACTTTGGTGAGTGAAGGGCCAGCTCAGCTGTCTCACTCTGTTTCCAGTCTTTATGGTTAGATTAGCTAATAGCTAATACAAAGTAATGGAAATAACTTTCAGTTAGATAAAATTATATCTCTGTTTCACTGCCAGTGATCTTCATTTATTTGAGTGAAAAAAACATAAGGTGTATGTCATTGCCATGGTGTGTGGCGCTCTCCATGGTGCTGAACTTAACCTGGCACAAGCTTTCCACTTCACTCTGTTTGACAACATTTTCTTCCTCAATGCACTGTGGGCCAACTGTTAATGAACCAATGATTGTCATGGCCCCACTGACTCTACTCTTTACATGATGTTTTGTTCTTTACTCTTTTTGGTCATAAAATGTTAAGTGAGTACTGCTATTTATCCTTTTGTATGACAGTCCTCTTGCAGTAATCACCATATATTCTGCCACAGCTGTTTCTGCAAGTATAATCAGCGTGGTACAGTCAAAACAACAAGTCTTTGCAGCAAATAATTTCTGTTTATTTGTCCTGTATCTAATGGGTTGGCTTGATGTAAACATTTAACCCTCTTTCCCTGTTTGTTTCCTTCCCTCCTCCTCCTCTGTCCCAGTATCCTGGGATGCCATCTGTTTAGTTGTAAATTTGGGTCGGAGAGGGATGAACCTCTGCCAGACAGGAAGAACTTTGACTCTCTTCTCTGGGCCATATTGACTGTCTTCAGGTGAGCACTGTCTCCTTCTCTTACTCTATTAAAGTAGCGGGATTACCTAAAGGTGTAAGTTCATCCACCATCTGGTAACTTGAACTTCCTGGGTGATCAGCAGTTATCTGCTGAAGTGCCCTCAAGCAATAACTAACTTAACATCTTGCTTCATTGGTGCAGACTGAACCTGTCCCCATTCAGGAGCTGAAAAGACAATTTCCTCCTGAATAAATAACACCCATCAAATCAAATATTCTCTTCACTCTTCCAGCCCCTCTCCCTCCTGATAGGCCTATCTATCCCCCTCATTTTTTCTTCCATCATCCATTTCCATTTCCAGAGTATCTTGGGTGAGTCTTGCCTCTTGACTCTGTGGGCTCAATCATCCATCCACTATCTCTGCATAAAAATGCTATGTCTATCACGCTTAATATAGTAACCATTCATAATTCAGTGAAACATTTGATCAGGGACTATGTAAATGCCAGCTTGTCTCTGTACGGAGACATTGTACTGACATGTCTGTTCTTACACAGGGAGAGTTTATTTATCTTCACTGATTCAACATGAACATAGAGTCATGAAAACTTTATATTTAGTGTTGCGTCATTTCAAATAAAACTGGTGGAGCACAAAAACGACAGATCAAACAGTGTTGTCTGCTCCAAATGCAAGATGCAGTTGTTAACATGTCTGACTAAGTTGCTTGCTACCTACAGGAATTAACCACCTGTTGCCTCTATGGCTAGAGGAGCACATTTTTAGAGTTTAATGACATTAGCACATCTAAGCTCCTCAGGTTGACTTCAGCAACCTATCCATTGTTATGTGAGCTGTTTTGTCAGATGCATCTGTTATTTTTGAATTTTTGAGTGGTAGATTTGCACAATAATCACTGTACATATCTTGCAAATGGAAATCTCGAGGTGGTGGTGTTAATAGAACGGGACTGGTCAACATTGATATTCTTTTCACCGTGTCGCATCCTCCTCTCCTCTCCTCCAGATCCTGGCCAGGAGGACTGGAACAGGTGTTATATGGCATGGCCTCCACCTCTCCTGTAGCAGCCCTCTACTTCCTTCGCCTCATGACCTTTGGAAACTATGTTCTCTTCAACTTGCTGGTAGCCATCTTGGTTAAGGTTTCAGGCGGAGGTATAATGTTGCCAGTCACTTTCACAACGCTGTCCCCGAAAACCACAGAACTTAAATTATTGAGCTATTTTGTCTGTAAAATTACTCAAATGACTTATTTTTCAGTGTAGGCACGCCACACTAATGGATGGATATTCAACCCACACGTACATAATGAATTCATGAACACTGTAGGCATTAACCTGTACCTTTTCTTGCACTCTTCGCAGCGGGTTATGTGAGGACATGAGCTCACACTAGTTGCAGCGTTTCATTTTCTTCTCCTCTTCATCTTCATCTCGCTGTCAACCTCTTCTCCTCCTCTTTCCCACTATCTCATGATCATCCTCATTATTGTTCATTTATTTGCCAATGCAGTCATGCCATAAAAAGTACATCATACGAAAACTATGTCTGCTCAACTAGACTGTGCATCAGCCCACATCACATCCCCTGTTTCATGGTCTCATGCTCAGATTACCTTCTTTTCAAGCCCCCTACTCGATCACCCCTCCTCCTCTTATGTCATAAAACAAGGTGATGTGATCCTTCTTCTCCAAGACAGAAAAGACAGCAAAGAGAAGAAGGTGGATTAATAGCTTTTATTGTTTAGAAATGGGCAGCTGGAAAACTGTTTCCTGACATTTTAGAAACTGCAGTAAGTTGAAACTCATTGGCGACCTTTCTTCACTTTTCAATGAACCGTTTGACATATGCAGGGCTTAATTTGAGACAGACAGGTAACTGAGAGAAAGAATAGTCTGTGAGATGAGATGGAGATATAAATCACACAAGGCATTCAGTCTGTCTGGGCTGTCTCAGGTCTCCCCTCTCTTTCTTTAAGGGTGACAACACCTCTGCTTTGATTCTCTTTGGCTCTTGGCGAGAGGAGGGAGAATAGATGAGGGGTGGCAGTGGGAGAGGTTGACAGCCTCATAAAATATGGATTAATTGGAATGGGCTTCTCCTGCTATTGCATTATCTGCTGTACAAATATCAAGCACATGACTGGGGTAAATGGAATCACATGCCAGGTTGTATTGACCCAAGCCACATAAGAAATGCTAAAAATCATTCTGAACATTCTTTGCAAACTCCATATTCGTAATCATCTGGAGGGTTAATGTTTTTAGCCGTTGCTTAGCCCTATTTGTGATTTAACCACTTTCATTGTTACTCCCTTTGTTATTACAAATCATGAACCATTTGCTGAGAGTTTTAACAGTCATTTGCCATCACCACAACTGGAATGAGAAGAGACGGCCAAAAAGTTATTGTGGTGTAACAGCACAACAGGTCCTTCCAAGTGTTGTTGACTGCTTACACTGCTAAAGATTAATAGCTAATGCTATATGGGCAAAATGCTGTATCATCATAGTCTATACAAAAACTGAGAAGAGTTCAGATTTTAGTTTGAATGTTTGTTGCATCTTCTTTGTTTAAGTTTTACTTCTGTTGGGAGCCATGGGAGAGAAGAGAAAGAAATCTTCCAGAACACATACATACACACACTCACGACCAAATGTGGAAACCCCTAAGGTCTATTAACGTGTTCTATTCTCCCCTCTGTTCTCCCGGCCATCATCACAGAGCTGTCGGCTTAATTCTCTCTCCTTTTTCAACTTTACATCCTTTTCTGCAAACACTAAGTTTATTTTTAGTTGGCCAAACTTTCCCTGCGTCAGGGTTGCTAGGTAGCAGATTGCTTGAATAGCGTGAGCCAAGCCAGGAGATGTGCAGCTGTGGAGCCAAGACACACACACACATAGCTATGTACACAAGGAGTATTACTTCTAATGACCATGTTGCTTTGGACACAAGCTGAAATCATCTTATATGGGTGTTTTCTTTCATTCCTTTCCCTCTTTTATTTTCTTGGTTAACTTCTTCCTCATCCGCTCCACACTTTTCTTCTTGTCCTCTCCTATTATCCATCTTTCTCTCACTGGAGTCTCTCTGTCTGGTTGTGACGGTGTGTCCATGTGACCAGAGATCAATATCCGCTGGGGGTGCAGCAGACCAATCTGTTTCTTTATGGGGAGTTAACAGAGAAGAGACAAAAGTTGTTATTCTTTTTTATTGAACCTCTCACCGTGACAATAACCATACATTTCACATGTATGCAAACATGGACAATTCACAGAGGCAAATGCTGCTCCATGCTGAGTACAGTATGCCTAGACGATGCATATCTGTTCTGCACTGTCATTAAATTTATGTCATTTCTAGATGATATTACATTACAACCGTCAGTGGACCAGCTGGATATTAAAAACAGCGCTTCTCTTCTACTCTTTGTCCTGACCTTTCATGCTTTCGACTATTCAAGTACATATTACCTCACACCTGTGATCAGACAGTTCTTTGATATGTTCTGTTGCACAGTAGAGTCAAATGAGTACAACAGGCTGAACCTCCTTTCTCCTTCTGCTCTTGTCTACTGCTGTGGTTCCACCTCTTACCTCTGTCTTTTCCTGTCCGCGCCTCCCTCTCCTGTCGGCTGCACCAATCACTTCCACTATAGGGGTATTAGCGGGAGGACTTGCATGCCCAACTGAGCCTAATTCAGCTGCCTGTGAGCTCAGGGTATGTACAGCACTGCAGCTCTGCCTTCCCTCCCCTCCATTTAATTGACTACTTAACCCTCCCCATCATCCCCTCTGCCCTCCCCCACTCCTGTTCTCCTCACCCCATCCTAGAGGCTTTGCAGTGATGTCACACATCTCTCTGGCTACAACTTGGAGGTTCGTGCAGGAGTGCTTCTCGGTAATGTCCGTGCTTGCTTTTTGACATCATATCTGCTTAGTTAACTGGCCAGTTCAATAATTTATTAGATAGATTACTGATAATATCATGCAGCTCAAGCTCAGCCCCAGCATGACTGGTGCATTAAATATGCATTCACGCAAATTACAAAAATGATCTACTATGTTTCTAACTTGTCCCAAGTGGTGACCAGGCAAATGCAGATATTGTGGTTGTTACCCAATTCAATAGAGTAGTGGCGTGGGAAATAAAAGCCAAGTTCATTGTCTGTATAAACAGTATCAGGTGATTTTCTAGGTTTTTCAGGCGAATGGATATTAAACTCTCGGGTGTTTTATCAATTAAGATGAGCAACTGTGTTAGAAAATATCTGGTTCTTTGATAAAACAAGGTACAATATCAGTAGAAAAATCTTCACAGCTCCCAGGTGCTTTTAGCAAGAAACATTTAATCACCAGGCATAAAATTTTGTTGAGTGAGCCGCTAATGTCAGAGGAAAGCTGTTAGTTTAGCCTTTGTTTAGCCTTTGTAGAAACCTAATAATACACTCATCCCTTTAAACCAGTTCTATTCTGGATTCAAATTTAGATGAATGAGGCAGCTGTAGTGCAGTCCTCTCCACAGGCCGAGCCTTATGGATGTCATAGTATTTGAAAAACTTGAATCCGAGTCCAATTTGAGGTTAGGTTTGAGTGTGGAAAAGTAGTAAAGAAAAGTGTGAAATGTAAGAAGAACAGGAAATAACATACATCAGCCTAATTCTAATTCACTATTTGTGAATGATATGATCAAAACTATGAGAAAAATATAATTAAATACCAAATGACACTTTTACGCACTGTTTTAAGCTTACTATGGAAGTCTGACATTTCACACATTTGCGCATCAAACCACATGTGAAAAATGAAGATAGTTGGGGGAAAAAGGGAAAGAAAGACTATAGTTTATTAGCATGACCTGCACTTGTGAATTAGGAACAGAACAGTGATGTGATATTAAAGAATTTGTCTCCATGGAAAACTGACAGATGACTAATGGCAGAGCAGCCTCTCCAGGCTACCACAAGTGCAGCCAGTTATGTTAGGCAGGAAAGTCATATAAATAAAATAGAGCCAACTGGACTTCACCATAGCCAGTGACTTCAATGAGTGCAGGCGAGTCCAACATAATACAGAACAACTTGAAATAACATTTTGACTTGAGACTCCAGTACTGCAGTGTAGGTATTTAGAGCCATTTAGAGCCATCTGCCAGACTGAACAGATGTTAAAAAAACTCAACAATAACCCAACATGAACCTTTATTATTTTCAGCATATTCTAATGACTCCCTTGTTGAGGATAGCATCATACAAAATCTTGAATCTACACTGGGGAAAATATCATTTTTGAGTGAACTGGCCCTTTAACATGAGCACCTGTGGAGACAGTGATAATGTACTGTGAATGGTTTTAGTACTTGGAAACAGTCAGTCTCCTCTAAAGCAGTACAGAAATGAAAAGTGCAGAAAAGCAATTTGCGGTCATCCATGTTGCCAAAAACAGAAGACCTCCAACATGGCTGCCAGAGAATGTGTCACATCATCTCAAAGTCCTCTAACCTGCATCCTGCATGCTGCCCTCGCTGCTGAGACTAACCGGGGCACCGAGTGACTGTTCTCAGAGCTTTAGGAGAGACAACAGAGGACTTAAACACTTGCCACACTTTGCTGTGTGTGTGTTTTCTTTCTTTTCTTGTCCTCTTTAAAAGCAGACTCCACATCAAACCTCAGATTGAATGCTCACCTCCCACCAGCCCTCCACCCCTCTCTTTTTTCTTTCCTGCCTCGGGGTAAGAACGTCGCACCGGCGCTGCCAAAAATCTCCTCTCAGTCTCTGTTTTATCTGGCTGGGGATAGAGATGAAGTGAAGGAAAGAGGGGGACCAGGTGGGGAGTGCCGGCTTTTTGGGAGGCCCCTGCACAGCCAGATAAATCCAGCCAGACTAGAGGATGAGAGCTAATAAAGAGAGCAGGGGAGATCGACTCTGTTTGCATGACTCAGGCTCTTAAGACAAGGCCAGGACACTCTATGAAATGAGGCCTTTGAAAAACAGATGATTGTAAGTCTTGTCCTCATGTCCTCTAATTTTACACTGTTGAATGCTATCCAGAACTGATCCAGGACTTTTCCAGTGGGCATATGTTCCAAATTGTTCAGAGCCTTTTTTTATCTGGTTGATATCATCTGGTTTTCAGTGGAGTCTGCTGGTTGGTCTAATGGTTAAACCTGTTATTATAGTTTTATTCTCCTATGATATCTTTTATAACCATCTGCACACTGTATATTCTGTGTACAATGCATACAGTAGCCCACTATGGAGGTCTAGGGCTGCCAATATTAAAATGAAATCAAATAAACTATTAAAAGTTGTTTCAGTTTATTCTCAAGTTTAGGGTACACATTATCATCTATTTGAAAATCAAAATGAAAAGTCATTTCATTTAATTTCATCATCATTATGAGTGTTATGCTTTTGGAGACAGGAAAATTGTTTGCCGCTTGAGTTTTCAATTTTAAGATTTTTCATTTTATTTATGCAACTATACACTTTTTAGCTAGCGGTGGCAACTCCAGTGTCTGTCTGTCCACCTCATATTTACAAACTCAAATATTCAACTATTTTGACCGTGCTTTTCATCAGTACCTTCATGACAGCTTGTGGTTTTAGTGAAATACAGACATTGGATGGATTGCTGAACACTGAGTACATACATTTATGTCCACCCAGGATAAGATGTGATAACTTAAGTGGTCCTTTTACTTTTTCATTGAGCACCATCATTAGATTAATTCAGTTTGTCAAATTCTTTTGGTTTATGGCCAAATACCTGCAAATGGGTTAAATATGGGACATTTTCAAATTCATGTTAAAATCACTTATGTAGTTGTTTAATTTTTATATGGTTAGGATGGTAGGGTGTCTATTTCAAAAAAGAAAAAAAAAAATGTTACAGTGTTATGTTTTGTACACTTCTCGGTTTCATTTTCATATTAGTGGTTATTCTGTAAACTATCTCAATATGTGAAATTGAAAATTGGGTTTTAAAAATATGAAATTTTGGTGCTGTAGGCATACAGATGAAAAAATAAGTGCGTTTGGTTGATTTATTTAAATATGTCGTCAGCCCTGGACTCCCACCAAGTACCTAGATTATTGTGGATTTCATTAATGCTTAATTGTTAGTTTAGGGGTTTACTGCCTTTGGTATCAATTCAGGGTCTCAAATGCAGCTGTGGTAAGGATACAATTTTGGTTTCACACACACACCACACTCCACACTCATACACACAATCAACCCCCTTCCTCCTATCAACAACCGCCTCCATCTCCCATTTACGCCTTTCTGAGCGTTAATTGAGATCCCTGTTTGCTGCTGGTGTCTGTATTGTCTGGCTATCAACAGGCCTAGTCTGGCCCTTCTCTCCCACCATGCCCAAATTGGGGTGGCAGGTGTAACAAGCTATCCAAACAACCCGGCTATTTTCAGGATTAAGTTTCCCCTCGGTCCAGCGGCCCCCCTCTGCTCCCAAAGCTATCATCTCCACCTTTTCCTTTCTCCAGTTAAACCTCCAGTGTCACAATGCTTGGTGAAAACACTTCCTTCTACTCACCCGATCTTGGCTGATTTCTCCCCAAACCAGTGTTTTCTCAACACCAACATACTGAGAGCCATGATCAAAATATAATCCTATTAACATCTTTCCTTCCTAAGATTAGTATAACTTCTCTTGTGATTGGTCCTCCTACCAGTCTTATTTAATTCCTTCTCCTCTCGAGATGCCTTAATCTGAGAGACATAAAATATCTTATCTTTTTGTTGCTGTTCAAACTGCAGTTGTGCAGGAAGTTTTTTTCAGTTCCTCCAGTTGGATCTTTTAGGATTTGTTTCTGACAGGTATTACGGTGTGTCTGCCTGTGAAGATATTGTCCAAAGGCGAAGAAGAAAGACGCGAGGAAGATGATGCAGAAAAGAAAGACAGAGGAAGAAAGTGAGACAGGACGGCAGAGCAAGAGAGGAAATTTGGCGAATCAAAATCGAACCTAAGATGATTAATCTCTCCTTGCAGTCTGATGTAGTTTTCACCGACTGGCTCTTCACCTCAACAGCATGGTTGTCACAACAGGTTTCTAAATTACTGTGCTCCTGACAGTCAAAGGGATTAGGGCTGAGCAGGTCTCAGGTCCAGCTTGATCTTCCAATACGAGCAGTCCTAAAATGTACAGTAGCTACTCTGTAGCCTGTATGTTTGCATGTGCCCTGTATATACTGTGTATAGAGTTTATACTACTGCTACACATAGATTAGACCGGACTGGAGAAGACTACGGTACTGTAGATATGACTGCCTGTATAGCAGGACTTTATCACAATATTATTAATTCTTGTTAAAAAAGTATAGGGGAATCATAACATTTGCTTCCACTGGAAGAAACTATAAACACTGTGAGGCAAAGTCAGTGTGAAGATATTGTTTTGCCTTTGCCGGTGTGTTTCTTCACGCAGAAAAATGACCTCTACCTGCTGCCAGGTCTGTAGCAAATGTGTGATTGTGAAGATGTTCTGTGGCTAACTAGCAACCAACCATGTGTATGAGGTTAGCCATGTTGCTTGCTGCATTTATGTGACCTTTAGCTTCCATGAATGTTTTAAGGAGAACTGGATGCTGCATTAAAAGATGAACCCCATCCAGCTCTGTAAGAAAGTTTCTCTGTGGGTGCACCTGCCACAAAAGCCTCTGCTGGCTTCCTCACGCTTCCCTGTTCTGAATAAACAGAGCACTTAGGTATTCAGAATCCTCCTCCAGCTACAGGCCGGGTGAGGCGTGTCCAAGACTTCCCATGTGGCTGGCTGAATTTCTCTTTTCAAGGGTTTGTGATGCTCACCATTGTTCAGCCTCTCTCCTTTTCAGCGGTTACATCGTTAAAATGCTTTGCAATAACGGTGTGCTTCCGTGATGAACATGGAAGCTGCAGCACCCAGACATGTCAAATAAAAAAATCACCTCACGGTCAGTGCTGCTTTCTGGGGTCTTGTCTTAGCCTGTGACTGATCTGGAACTCAGAACTCATCAGGGAACCCAATGACAGATTAAAAGCACAGATCTTGTGGTCAAGCTGAAACAGCTTTTACACTGTTCGACCTGTTCCCTATGTAAAGGACTTAGCATAGAAAGTCAGAGCTCCCATTCACTGCCGGACACACGGATGATGATAGTGTCAACAGCACCATCCACTTGTTCGTAATCTGACAAATCTGTCAATTTGCAAACCAGGATAAAGTTCTGTTAGCCAGTTGTTTTGTCTGTTATTGCCTCAGAGAAAGGAGGAATGAGGGTAAAGTTATCCCATTGATTCACCTGGTCCTGTCAGGTCTCGTCCTTGTTTATACTGCAAGGCCTTCACAACAAAGCCCTAGCCTAGCTTTGATTTTCTGTGTGAGTACACACCTCCACCACACTGACCTTCCACACACACTGACCAGGCTTTGCTTGAGTACAAGCCTGACCACACGGCTCAGCAGGAACCAAAACCAGGACCAAAAAGCACAACTGCTCTCACCTCTTTCCCCCTACCTGAACAAAAGAGAGAGAGGGAGATAAAGCTGAGCACCCACAATGTGAGTGCTGATGCTCCACTGGGTTTGTCTATCACAACTGTCCTCCTGATTGATTGTGTGTGGGGCAGTGAGTCCTGTGGGAGAGGGAGCTCTTGCTGTGATTCAAAAACCTCCTTTTTTTCAAATTTATGTCTGGTGATAAATTGTTGTGGAGTATGTGCTGTGTGTTTAGTTAGTATGTCTGTGATGGTGGATGTGTGGACTTTGGTCTTTGGTATAATGTGTGTAAAACAAGGATAGCTGAAAAGGTTAGCCACAGTCAAACCGATATTACTGTAACTACTACTATACCCTTCAAAACCACCACAAGGCATCAAATTGAAATCAACAAACAAGTAAATTTTATAAATAATGCTAATGTACTAAATGTTGGTTCTATGTAATAGCATAAAGATTTCTGTTTTACTAGAGTAAGGTTGAAATGTTTAGACATCCAGTTTATATGTCAAATAGATCACCATAACAAGATCAATGGGCTAACGGGTAGTACAACGGGTTTCATCGACCATAGGTGGTCTGCAGCATCTTATACAGCTTTTTACAGCTACACTGAACATTCAAGTTGTTTGTTTCCAGCCCTAGCACTTTATTATTTACAACAGAAAATGAGGCACAAAGAAAGAGTTATGGGAGGCATTAGTGACAAATTCTGAAGAATCGCTCCTAGATATGTTTCATACCCATTATTGGAAGGGATCCAGGTATCCCCAGGTGCCTCATGCTTCCTGCAGTGAATAAGTTTTTAAAGAGAATGAGTCACTGTGATAAATAAGTAGATGCAGGGACGTGATGAGCAAGGTGGCTGATCCAATGGCTATGAAGCAGTTGGGCTGCTGGTTCATTAGCATCCACTCCTTACTGAGTTCCCCTACTTTAAAGATTAGGAAAACGATTTAGAACATACAAATAGTCCTTTAACTGTGAGAGAAAAATACGTTAGGACCTCAAGGAATGACATACCCAACATGCCTCAGTAAACAAATACAATATGCAGTGTGCCTGCCACTTTATCTTTCTAACACTCATGGGAGTATGAAAGTCATTTATTAGTTTAAAAAGCGGTACACATGGTGATTGGGTCCTAGAGCTACTCTGCACGCAGTTTATTCACTTTGCTACCACCGGTCTGACTCACCAGGTGGGCGTTCTGTTAATCCAGCATCCACCTGGCACCTCACATATTAATAGGTCTGCAGGCTCTGGCAGAGTGCAGCAAATACTGGCCAGGAACTCTGAGGTTCTGCAGTGGGTTTTGTAAGTGGAAGGCAGCGTGAGCAGAGGCTAGAAGAGTAATTAGAGCTTGTGAAAACTGTGAAAGATAATGCTTGAGTAGAAAGATATGTAAATGTGAGATATTGATCTAATTTTGACATCACTGTCTGGAACAACGATGAAACAAAAACAATCCGCAAAGTTCTGCTACTGTGACAGAAGTCAAACTAGATTTAACTGATTTACAGATCCCCTACATACACGTGGCGTTAGTTTGGGTGTGTTTGTGTGTAAGTGTGAAAACACAGAACCCCGCTTAACACACTGAAGCTCTTTTGTGTTTATGGGTCTGTGAGTAAAAAGACACCGTCTTATTCATAATTTCTAGATAATAATATATCAATATGTTGTGTCTGAAAACTGCCCTGTTGCATTTACAGTTGCATTTCAGTGTGGTTTCTCAACAAACCTTCTCACTCTCCTTGCATGACAGCACTTTACATAGTTGATCTTTTTCTCCCACTCTCTCTCTATGTCCTTTGACCTTTGAACTCAGGATCCAGGAGACCACACCCTCACCACCTGCTCACAGAGAGGTTGCCTCTAGTGACCGATCCTGGGTCAGATTTGAACCGTGACTGGTGTGTGATATTTGAAGGAGATACAGCTGAGCAGGGATCTGTGCTTAGAGGGCAGCAGCCCACCTGCTTTCTGTTAACTCTACTCAGAAACAGGTATTTTCTAGGGTGTTTTTCTCTAACGCTGCGTGTGTTTATGTGTCAAGGGTGATGCTTCTAATCGCGGGTTGGAATCGATTCCTTTACCACAGTATGGAGGATATCAGCGGCAGCAAAAAGTTTATCAGCCTCTGCAGGTGGGGCATGCACACACACCATATGTATATACACAACACGCTTGTTAGCATTGGATGCTTTATTTTATTGATGCTATGAAGAGGAATGCAAGGACTGAACTCAACTCTGCGATTTTTCAAGCCCTATACAAACACTTGGCAAAACTTGTACCATCTGTGTTTGCTGATTAACTGCCTATTTTCCTCCCTGGTCTTTGTTAGATCCCTGCAGATTACACACATCATGTTGTGTTTCTTTTTAAGAATGTATGTAAAGTTTGTGAGACGGCAGCAAGTTGGACCTCGGGCTTTTAAAGAAAAGTAAATCCTGTACAAACATCCCCCACACCTGTTCTATTCTTCAGTCTCCTGAGTCTAGAGCCACACTCCAGCGGAACACGTCTGGCTGTCTCCTGCATCGAATAATAGCCTCATCCATAATTCCTCATACACGGTTTCAATCCTCTAAGTGCATTGCACAGACTGAAAAGAGCCCAGTGGAAGCAGCTGCAATGGCGTGCAACTCCCCAGACGTCAGGTATCATCTCCCCCTCAGCCCCTTCAGATGTTCTGTATAAAACTGCTTACATGGCTGGAAGGCCTAATATACATCTTCGGGCCTTGGATAAAGAGGTTTGAGAACGGCAGACCATTAAGTTGCATTCCCTCCACATGTCATTTATTTGTCCTGCTGCCAAACATATTCACATCCCATAAGATTGTGTCTTGCTGAAATATTCATATTTGCTCAATAACAGTCACGAGGCATCCATTTTAAGTATGCTGTGCTTTCTTGTTTACACAGACGCATGTGACAGTCCTCCCCATCGCCACCTCTTCCTGCTCATCCTCCTGTTTTATTCAGTTCATTTGGCTGTTTCTCTGTGATGCTTTTTTTCATCAACTTTTTTTTTTTTGTTCTGTCCGTTTATCTCTCTACCTCTGTTATTTTCTTTTCAACACAAACTCTTTAATCATTTCCGTCCTATTTAGCATTTTTCTCCTCTGTTCTTTACATTAAACTTACATTCTCTTTGTATTCTTCTCTAACTCTCCTTCCCTTTGCTCACACACTCTGTGACTTTGTTTCCTTCATCCCTCACCCTTTGCTAGTAGTGCCTGCCGTGGTCATGTGGACCTGAAGACCAACCTGACTCCACCTCCTGATTACCCACACAGCCACCCCATGCCTGCCCAAGCTGCCCGTTGGGTGGCCCCATCCTGGGCTATGAGTCCCGTCGAGGGGGCAGCAGCGTCTCCCATAGACCCAGCTGCTATGACAAATCACCCGGTTAGTACATTTATTAGTTTTTCACATATACCAAAAAGCATGTGGCAGTTCTTAAGTGTAATACCTGTTCAGGATGTCTGCAAGCAACATCAGCACGTGGGGATAAGTGCTGCCACCTGGCTCCACTCTGAGTGTCTCTGGGTACATCGTGTGTGTCCTGCTGATGTGTGCAGGTCATTGTGATTGATATTGATTAATGTGGTGCGGTCGACACTCTCCTTGCTGCCTCATACTTTGGACATGGTGTCGGGATAAGACCTGAGAAGAAATAAGCTCCACATCTCATCTGCTCTGTCTCTCTGTCAATGAGCCTCACTTCAAGTCAATCACGTCCAAGCCAAGTCAAATCCGATTCAACTGATTTATTGCGAAAAAAGAACAACATTACCAATTGCTTAGACACAAGATCAACACTTTCAACACGCAGTCCCTGTTGTGGTTCTTTTCTCTTAGTCTCTTTATCACTTTGTCCTCCATTTGCATCCTCCTGTCGAACCGGTGCCCGGACTCTTCTCCTATGCCCGTGGAGCTCTGGAGCGGCTGGACCAGCCGGCCCGATCCAGCTACAACAGCCAGGAGTCGCCCGGTAGCCTCAGCATGAAAGCGGCAGTCGGGGGCGGCTGTCTCCTCTCTGGGAGGCGGCTCCAGCTCAGAAAGAAGGAGAGGGTTTGGAGGGAGGAGAACGGTTAAGTAGGATGACACCTCTCTGGCCAGGACAGACTCCATGTCGCA
This sequence comes from Lates japonicus, assembly GCA_033238685.1. Lineage (NCBI taxonomy): Eukaryota > Metazoa > Chordata > Actinopteri > Centropomidae > Lates > Lates japonicus. Next base: position 24,558 of record BRZM01002396.1, on the reverse strand, counting down.
GTCTGAGGTCCCGACCTCGGAGGATGGAGTCAGTGGAGACTGGGGCTCCATGGTTGCCACCTGATGCTCTGCTGGGTGGGCCCAGCACCTCCACCAGTGTCTAACTCTGACTGATCCTCAGGTATTATTAAAGTGTGACACTTGACTTGAGCCAACAACAAAATTATCTGGATTAACACCAAAAGCTCTTTAAAACTGCAGTCCCTGCTCTTGACGGTTGCAATTTTTTTTAGAAATTGCATCTTAATTATATTTGTCGATTTTTATGGCATTCTTCTTTGTTTGCCTTGCCTGGAGTATTCCTGTTCCATCTAAAAACTTAGAAAATATGACAGTGAACTCAACGCTCATGAGAAGTGTGGGAAAAACACGCACTGTAAACCACAGCATGAACTTTCATTCCTTACATATTTACTGACTCAGTCTCAAGAAAAGTTGGCCTTGTGGTATGCTAGCACTGATCATGATCTAAGAAAGGTTATCTGACGAGCAGCTTTGTTTATACTTAACATCAGTTAAGAGAAATAATGGCCTTTATAGCATTTACATTCATTAAAGGTGCTACATGTAATTTCTGCCAATCACTAAGCAACATCAAACTAAATAAAGGCTGTTTCCAGTGATGTGCTTTCTCTGGAAGTTAGCATGCTAATCAGCAGGTAACTCATCCTGCCTCATCATACTGCTGTGATAGTAGGTCACTGTAGTATCCCAGTCTGCCCTCAGTCAACATGAGAAGATAAACAGGTAGCACTGCCCACAGGGGCATATTCCTAACCTCTTGTCTTATTTCTGTCACTATGGCTGGTAAACTGCTATTATTCTGCTAATGTTGGCTATCTAGCGATAGCAAAAACTTATATAGCACCTTTAAAGTATAGCACCATTGGTTGAGGTGCTGTCTCCTCTCTCCTTTTTACCTGTGTGGGTACCCTACCTGTACCGCTCAGCCAGTATACACAGCTCCAAGACCCCCTCCACTGGGCCACTGCGGCCCCACAGAGCACAGAGCTACAATGGAAAAGAGCTCTCCTGTCAGTTTTGAGAATAGCCCGTCTCATTAGAGGACAACACCGATGAAAATGCAGAGGAGGAGCCCAACCTGGTCAGTCTGGAGTGCTTGCTTGTTGTTTACTCTGTCTTTTGATAGACATTTCCTGCCAATCCCTAAAACACCTGAGGAGATTAATGTGCATGAATTAGTATGTATCAATAAAACAGTGTTCATAACAAGTAATTCAATACTTCTATCTGTGGAAAATGATTAACATATCTAATATGAAACAAGGAGGTGTGCACTTATGAATAATGAATGTACTATCACCTCTTTCTCTCCCTACAGGAGTCGTTTGCAAATTGTTCCGCTGGCTGGAGAAGAAGCAGCCAGAGTGGTGTCGACAGAGAGACACCTGGTCCTCTACCTCTTCCTCCAGACTCAGGTAGCCAATCACCTCCACCTATCTCTATAACACAACATCTTCTCCTTGTGCTCAGTTTGCAGTTCCTCTTTTTACAAAATGAGCATTTTTATATTCATAAAGTTCTTATTTTGCTTTTAGAGGTTGTTGGTTTCTTCCTCCTGCTGGCTGTTAAAATTAAGCTGTCATGTTTTAAATTAAATAAATATTCAGTAAGCAGCTACGCAGCACTTTTTTTAAATGTTTTTGTTTTACTAAATTAGCCCTGAGAAAGAACTGACCATCTTCTTTACAAGAAAAGGATTCTTAACTGCCTTT
>BRZM01002396.1:0-22246 GCA_033238685.1 Lates japonicus | reverse complement strand
GAACAGTTGCTCGCAAAATGGAACATCAATCTCTGAAGTTACTTTACATATATCATATTGTTCATCAAAGACGAAAAGAAGATTGGCTGAACAACTTCGTTTGTAGTTTAAACAGGGCGAACATTGAATACCATTGCCAGCCACGTACGCGAAATTAGCCTTTTTAGCTTCGCAAATGTAAACACAGCGTCAGTTCAGTTGGCGAGTTTTTGACGTGATTTGCAGGTTAGAATGACGTAGTACGAGTTATAGTTTGGTTTGTTACCGTGTCCGCTGACAGGTTTGAAGACATTTTGCCGGTACCCCTTAAAGTCGCATAAATACAACAACAAGGTCGCTGGTCGAATGTGGTTAAGGCTGTGAACGGGGACATTTTTTTTTGGTTAATCTCAACCCCAGACTGTTAGCCGATATTACAGTGCCGTTCACATTTTAGTCGCGCCACAACCGGCAATGTCATCATCAACGCAGACCCTGTCTGTGCAGCAAGTGCCTGAGCCGCGTGTTTGGCCTGCCTGAAAGAAACAGATTGTAACAGACGAACCACTCCAGTCCGTAATCACAGAGCAAACCTCCTCCGCCTCATTCTCTATCTCTAACGGCGTCATTTATCGAGAATTTCCCGGCCAGTTTATTCAGCCCGTTCATTTGAAGAATGTCGATACGACGACAGAGGCCGGTTCAACCGTTACTGCTTGCCAGCGAAAACAACACCAACACCGAGATACTCCAGCAGAACGGAGGCAAAGCACATTGCGCACCGGAAGCCCCAGGATACCGAGCGGTCAGCATTCGTCCAGCCTAAGACCACATCCACACACGATTACCGTTCACGACAGTCCTCACCGTACCCCGCACAGAAACAGCATCATCCCACTGCGGAGCGTTCACGGTCTGTAAGCAACATCTCCATCTACGACGGCCGCCGAAAACCAGATCGATCGTATTTGCCGCCGATGCCCATACTAATGAACTTCCAGATCAGCGATGCATTACCAGTCAATCAACAAACATAACAGGCGGCAGCATCCCATTTCAATCGAGCCACAGAAGAACCAGGCACTATTGTTGGGTTCAAACGAAACAACATGACCGCGAGCCAGCAGACATAATTCAAACCACCAGTTCGCCGCAGTTCCCACTAAAACAAAAGACTAAAACATTTATCTTCGTAACGACCGCTATTTCCTCTATTTGCGAATATAACATGTGTCTTCCGTCGCTGGCGTCAGGGTGATGGGGCTCAACGAGTAGCAGCGCAGCGACAACATACGACGTCCGGCCGTTATACGAAGAGTCAAAATGAATCGCTGAGTGGTCGATCAACGGCTTCACACCACATACCCACGAACAACGCCGCACGCGCACCCGGCAAATTGAGCAGTGAGAATCAACAGTTCAAACCGCACGATCGCTCATTCGTTACTTCAGTCGTTTACCGCGCCACATTCATCTCATCACGGTTCAGGCGGCATCGACGGTGCGCCAGGAAGATCAAACATATGCGCATCTGTAAACACCGTTCTCGATCCGAGGTGATTCGTGCTTGCTTGCGTTGCATGGTTGTGGCCCAGGTGCAGAGGTGAGTGAGGATCCTGACTGCGTGACCACTCGCCTCGATGCACAGGTGGTTGCGGCTCCATTTGTTAAACATCTTTCCCGATGCAACAGACACCGAATTGTCGATAACAGCACTGTCTTCCTTCAGCTGAAATGAAGAGTGAACGGAGCGCCCAGTGACCGAAATCACCAACACGGAACACCGCTCGCGAGAAAAAACAAACAGCGACCGGTTCATTGCAGCCGGTGAGCTGCTGGCCGTGTCTCTGCGCCGTTATCGTTGCAGAAGCAGGAGCGACGAGTTGCAGGCACAGCTGCAGCACCGTCAGCCTTCCCCATCTGACGGACGCAGCACAGCGACGACGCAGCGCAGACATCGATACATTTGTAACAGGAGCGGTTCCTTCATTATCATCAAACACCTTCCGTGAGAACGAACCACAGCAGTAAAGGGCAGCCATCGCTACCATGACGCAGCCTCCCTTTCTTCATTTTGAGCTCTTTGTTCAACACGTCTTCGTAGTTCCGTTTCATATCCGTCTGAGCATGGCATGTCTCGCCTCGTCTCCCCTGTCCTCCCAGTTTTATTTCATTAACATCAGCATCGCGAAGTGCATTTTTTACATTCCCGACCACAGAGTCCGCGATTGAGATCATTAGTGTTGCGGTCGATGCAGTCTACGGCGAAGATGGTGCCGAGATGACGACCGAAGAATATCGTGGTCAAACATTCAGGTGATGATTCATTGGCATTGATCTTCCGAGCACAGCATTGACCGGAATGGACCCCTCGATAGTGAGCGTGCCGAATGAAGCAGTGCCGGGGTCGAAGTGTGTTTTACCCCAGCCTTGAAGCAAGCCTTCCTCCAGAAACACAGCAGCCCCCAGAATGCAGCAGCGGCGAGCGTTCAGAAGACAACCGACCCTCCTGCCCCCGCTGTCGCCCACAAGCCCACGAGTGGGCGGGGTGGTCACAGCGAGCGCCATGGTTAAACACCAGGCCAGCCAGGAACATCAACCGGGACACATTATTAAACAGGAAAGCAGTCTGGTCGCACAGTGATGACAGAGGGAAAGACAAACATATCTAAATACCAGGCGTGTGATATTGATTGCAGTGGTGAAGAGCCCGATCCTCCAGTCAGACTGTAGCCTTTCCCTGCGCCACCTTCGACGCCTGAGCCACCGCGTGAGCCGACCAGAAGACTGCCCGCCCGCGAGCGAAACTGGCGTCGCTGTAAACCGCCTGCTGCGCGCGGCCATTACGCATGATTCCCCGAACACAGCTGCTTTCGAAACCACGGTCCGGCCCACCGGAACCCTACGCACACACCAGAGTGAGCAGACATCTGCGCCAGGCACACAGACGCCCGGATATAACGTCAGGTTCGTTGGCCCTTCGATGACGTTAATGCCGGTTCTGCCACCCGAACAGCAGTAACAGCAGGAGCAACGAAAAAACATTGCTGTTGCTAAAGCCCGACTGAACACTGTCTAACAGTTATTCATAATATTAATTAAATGTTCGTTGTAATTAGTAGTCATAATACGGAAAACGTAACATCGCGGTACAGGTCACATCTTCCACAATATGACACACTTTAATCTTTACCTTTAGGCACATTTCGTTAATAGTACTTGAATACCAACAGCATGTTTTCAGGTCCAGATCATCGTACTGAGTATTTTTCATTGTCGCATAAGCTACCTTTTATTTAAAGTTTAAAATGAACCACATTATATATGAAGAACCAACAGGCCTGGATTGTTATATCAAAGACATCTAAATATACCACAAGATGTCCTGCTCCACTCTGAGTGTGTGTGCATGTTAAAGTTTCATAAGGACCGTAGTTTCCTCTCCAAAGTAGCGTGAGCAGAATCATGTACATATGTACGCACCTTAAAACTGAGATTTACAGCACTGAGAAACTTTCCCCTTTCAGCAGATGAATGAAACAGTCTTCTAGTGTCAAACTCATACATCACTCGCACGGTGTCAAAGATCAAAGAGAATTAAACAGGAAAACACACAGTCTGACTGAGGTATCTGAATACCTAACTATCATTAAATCAATATCCACGCCTGAGGTATTTAGATTGCACAACTTTTCCTCTGGTCATAATACCTGTCACCGCTGCACAGACTGCTCCTGTTTTAAATAATGTATCCCAGTTAAAGCTTCCGTTAGCTAGCTAAGCAAGTGTTTTAAACCAGTAGCTCACTCACTGTAACCCACCCCACCCACCCTACTAGGGGCTTTAAATATAGACTGACAGCAGGCAGGAATGGTCTTCTAGACAGCTCCTCAGCCCCAGCTCTGCCATTTCACAGGGGTACTTATGTTTTCTGGGAGGAGGCTTTGCTTCAAAGGCTAAAGTCATCATACCAAAACACACACTTGTTGCAACACTTGCTTGTTTCAGCTGCATACCATATGTGAAGTCCATTTCCAGTGTCACTTTTTCTTTCTCAGGTTTCGGATCCTGTGCAATAAGATCATCACCCACAAGATGTTTGACCACATTGTGCTGGTCATCATCTTCCTCAACTGCATCACTATCGCCATGGAGAGGCCTCGCATCGACCCCACCAGCGCTGTGAGTCTCAAATACAATCACGGACTCTTCTCTCTGTAAAGTCTGAGTCTGTAAAAATGCACTTCAGCGTGATGCCTTCACAGTCTTTAATGACAAACACAAATAGAAACTGGGAAAAAGGAGAGACAGGGAGACAGGCAGGGAGACATACACCCATATAGACAAAGATATAGAAACAGAACTTCCTGAGACGTGTGTGTGTAGAATAAAGAAACTCGCTGCCGGCTCAAAAAAGTTCAAACGGAAATAGAGAAAAAAGGGAGAAAGTACCTGTCAGCAAATCCAACCTTGATGGCTCTTCAAACACACACTTTTACTACTGTAGTTTGTTCTCCACAGAGAAATGGAGTGGAACATTGTGTAAGAAGGGAACCACTCCTGAGCCGGTAGCTTTGGCTAATGTGTGCTATACCTCAGTATCTACTGCACTGCATCATCGACACCATCACCTACAAAGCTAATGCACCATCCCGTCAGATAGAAGGAGGGCTGGCTTGGTGCCTTACAGCAACACACACACACACACACCTAACTCTGTGTCCTTTCCTACTTCTAGCAATAGCAGCAGAACACAGCCCAGCAGCTCCACGTATAAACACAATAATTATCACTGTTTGATTTTTTTTTTTCTCACTGAGCGAGGTGCTCCGTGGTTGGGCCTAATTGCGGTTTGGTCTCACTGGAACGCTCCGTTCTGCTTGTTTTGCGACTGAAACACAGAGGAGACAGTGCTGTTGTAATTGATTCAATTATCTGTGGGCTGGCGTACGTGGCTAATGTCCAGGAAAGGAGATGTTTAACAAATGGAGGCCACCCCACAGGCCACCCTGTCTCATCAGGGCAGAGTGATCACACACACACACACACAGTCAGGATGATTTCTCCTCTCACCTCTGCACACACACACACACACAAACACAACCATACAACACAAGCAAAAGCACAAAATCCACCACAGCAGCCGCAGTAACTTTCAGATCAGAGAACAGTGTTTACAGATGCACATATATTTTGTCATCTTCCTGTCATGGCCGCCTTGTCCAGTCTGCACCCTGAGGCCATTATTGAAATGAGATGGAAATGTATGGCACAGTAAGCAGCCCCAAACAAGCGAATGAGCAGTCATTACAGTTTGGAGCTGTGATTCTCACTGCTCCAGATCTCATTTGCCCGGGTGGTCATCGCATGATGCTATTTGTTTGTCCGTGTGGGTTGTCTTGAATTAATGAAGCCGATTGTGAATCGATTTCCACTCGCTGATTCTGTTTTGGTCTGTGTATAACAACCAGACATGTATAATTTATCACTGCGCTGCTACTCGTTTGAAGTACCTGCTTTACATCACCCCATGGTGCCAGCCTGACAGGAGACACATGTTATATTCCTTAAATAGAAATGTAGTCATTGTTACAGAGATAAAATGTTTTAGTCACAACATTTTAGTGTGGAATGCAGCCTGAATAATTAGTTTATTGTCCTGGAAGTTATGTCACACACTTTGAATTTGGCTCGCGGTCCATGGCTGTTTTGGTTTGGTGCTGTAGGTTGCCTGGATACTGTCTTCCTGTAGCTCAGTGGAAATGATTGGGGATGATTATACCGCCTATTATGATTTATTATTTCTAATTGAGCTGAAGGACAATACATCACTGTCTAGAGTTCTAAATTAAATTATATCGGCATCAACAGTATAAAATACAATCAATCTAAGTTTTCAGCAGCCACGTCATCTGCCCCAGACAGCATTAAGATAGAGAGATGGCGCTACAGACTGGACCGTGATGAAAGCACTCCACAAGGTGTGGGTTGACTCTTGTTTTCTGCTGTGCAGGAATACAGTAAGGGACTGTAATTGCAGAACTGGAAGATGGCAATCATTATACAATTGTAGGATTGTAGTTTCTTAAAACTCAAGACAGATACTGACCCTTTCAGGTATCTGGGGCTTCCAGTGCACAATGCCTAATGCTTTTGCCACTCAAGATTCCTACTGGAAGTATCTGGTATTGGGTATTGTTTTCACTGGCGCGTAGCTAAGCAAAGTGCCTCTCAGTTTAAGTCATAGCTGGCCTCTGCCATCGTGCTCAGCATTTCTTCAAATGAGGCAGAGCTGGAATAAGCTCTTCAGGGTGGTGGCTTCTCTGAGCTGTGGTCAGACAAACTGGATGCCAGGCGCTGAACCAGGAATAATACCACCGCCATTAGTGATGAGGAATGAGAGGCGAGAGGGAGGTTTTGTACTCCTGCTGAGGGAGCCCTGGATTTCAGTGATTGTCTGTTACAATCTGTTTCTTTCAAACTCGTGCTAAAAATACACATGAGCTGTAAAGGAAGCACCCACTGCACACAAAGACAGAATTCTGCATTGATGAAAGATGGTATTACACTTAGATTTTATTGGCTAGCAAGCTAAAATGTGAACAGCTTTTTATAATATCTCAGCTAGCAAACTAGTCTAGAAGAGTTTAAGTTAACCAAAAAAAAAAATGTCCCCATAGGTCGTTCCACAGCCTTAACCACATTTATTATTGTAACCTTGACAACATGGTAACTGTAACTCTCTGACTTTCACAAATTTTAACCCAAAATCTTCTTCTAAACCTATCCAACTAGTTTTTGTGCCTAAACCAAACTATAGCTCGTACCTACATCATTCTAACCTGGTTTCATCCACATCCAAAAAACTCACCAACTGAACTGACACTGTGTTTACATTTTGCAAGCTAAAAAGGCTAATTTCAGCATGCAGTAAAATGGCTAGCAAGCTAAATTTGTTCAATGTTAGCCCTGTTTAGCTGAAGCTACAAACAAGTTTGTTTAAGCTTAATCTTTACTTTTCATTCTTTTCATTTCAGTTGGACAAAATATAATCATACATATGTAAAAGTAACTTCAAGTTGATTGTTTTGTTTTTGCAGGCAGCTGTTTGCATACAACATTTCAGTTAGCAAGTCAGAGCCAGAGCTTAAGCTAAACTCAACAGCATATTATAGCAAACTAGTGAGTTTATGTCTCCTTCAGGCGTAGGCCTACAGTGTAAATTTTCAGTGGCAGCATCTACATCCTCTTGCCTCTCTTTCATTCCCTACCACATGCCTGTTAGTTTATAATGAATGGAAGCATGAAGAGCCGTTCACAGAGGCCAGGAATGGCTGCTGTCAAGCCTGGAATTTATAAACCCTCTCAACAGCAGCATTCCCAGTGATGTCATGCCTGACATTCCCAGAGACTTCACAAAAATCGCTGCAGGACTGCCATCTCTGTGTTTATGTGTGTGTGTGTGTGTGTGTGATTTTGTGTTCCTCGGAGCATGTGTGATGGTAGTCAGAGGCCGTGGGAAAGGCAGCCACCTACACCCACTCACAGACGCACAAACACACACACACTCACACACATACATTACATAGAAAATCAGTGGCAGGACAGGGTCGTGTCTCCTCAGGCAGAGGGGAAGTAGGGTAAATAAGCAGTCAGTGAAGGGATCTTATTCTTGCTTGTTTTCTCTCCTCAGCCCTCGTTTAGCTCAGTAAATAGGCTCCCATCCTCTCCTGCGAGGACACACACCACTGAGCCATGCTGCCTCAGGCAACAGGGAAGCATGAGAGTACAGTAATGCGAATGTGTCTAATAGCTCGTTCTTGATGATGTTTGTGTTGCATGCACGCTCACAGAACAAAATGACGGCGATTGTTTACTGAAATGAACTGTTTATCTCTGATGAAAAAATAATGGACATGCTCGCTTCATTGGAAAAAAATGCCAATTTCAGCCTTAAATTCTTGCTTCTCAGTGTTCTACAGGTGATAATACATCACTTACTCCCAGTGCAATTCAGTTGATTCTTGAAACAGGTTCATTTGCAGTTCCAAAAAAAAAAGGTTAACGTCGACAGATTTTTTTTTCACTCGTAAAAAAGAGAAATAATATTTCAAGCCTAAATACAAAATCAGATGCTTTGTTTAAATCTTTCCTGTGTTAATAAAGAGTAAACTTTATGATTGCCTGCCAGCCATCATTAGTGAGTGGAACAGGGATGTTTGTACAAAGATGTTTTCAGTATGAGGAAAAACAGCTCCCTCATACATTATTCAGCTGTACATCAGATCAGTTTAGAAGCATACAAAAGAACAAGCCTGGTAATAATAAAACAGTAGCTGTCATTGAATATTAGCATATACATTATCTCAATAGGTCTCTCTCCTCTTTTTTGCTCGTAGAGCTCTTCCTCATTGTCCAACTACATCTTCACGGCGATCTTCGTGCTGAGATGACTGTAAAGGTAAGAGACTAGCTGTAAAAGGTGATCTTTTATAGAGGGAAATTAGACTCAAAATGGTCACAAATGCATGTTCCAATCCACACACAAATACCAAGCAATTTGAACACACTTAAAACAATTTTACAAATATACACATCACAGCCTGAATGATTTTTAACTTGAACTCCACAGATCTGATGATGATCGTCTTCAAATAGCTTCTGTATTTATTTGGGCTGTTAAATGTGTGTACAAACAGATTAAATTTGTTTGAGTTTCAATCTCTTACGGTCTCAGTCCACAAAATGCATACTGTGTTCAAGTGCTGATGAAACCTAGGACATCTGAGCTTAGGTGGTCATGTGTTAAGTGTAACCTTTGAGGGGTGGGGGAGGGCCTTGGAAAATTCAGTCACCATCTTGCAGTAGCTTATTTAAACCATATATTTACATTTACAGATACTAAGCTATTCTGTGTATTTACAACGATCTTTCCAACTTTGACATTTACACTTCACTGAATGATGGAACATCCATCCTATGGTCTGTTTCTTCTTATGATTATCCTTATAAAGGTATATATATTTTGCATTCTTTCATGAAGTCATCACTGACCTCTGTTCTTACTCACTCAGCTGACATCAGCTCTTATGCCATAATGTTTGGTAGCTGAGGATATTTTGGTACCATAAAAACACTGGTTGCCTCATCAGACCTCATTTCTCCTAAGCTTTGAAAGAAACAGATGTGACACATCTGTGTTCCTCACAATGTAAAATTTTTTGCATAAGATGGAAACCTGACCCAGACTCAAAAACCAGCTCAGACACAAAGCTGCGAAACTGGTGTCTGCCTGATGCCATGTGTGCTGTACAGAAAGATGCAGAAATCACATACATATTGAAATTGACTTCATTTTCGCGGTACTTGCCTGAATCATCAGCACAGGGAGCGAGAAAGAGTGCCAAATAGTGTCAGAGTGAAAACAAACCGCAGATAAAGTCCAGATAACGACTGTACAGCCGCAGAATGCCATTCATCTGCTTTTTCACCTGCAGCCCTTCCGCCGCCCAGCTCTGCTTGTCTGAACAGCGGGAGAATACAGTGGTTGATGTTGCCGGGCCATATCAATACGGAGTGCGCGCGTTTTTTGCCCGCGCGTTTTCATAACGACATTTAAGCCATCGTGTGCAAAAGATTTTGCATTGTGTACGTTGCACCCGATTTCGTCAGATTAGACCGTTTACGGTTCTCCCTCGATGTATTCTCATTACTTGAATAGTTCAATTCGAGGTTTGAATATCGACACATTCTGTACCGGTTCGCGGTGTCGTCACGTTTTGTGCTGGCCGCCATGTCCCTGACCCTGTTCAGCCCGGCACTTTCGCTCGTCGCCATTGCCGACCCGTTGACCGTGCGTGCGTGCGTGCAGTTCATCAGCCACAGTGAGAACTTCTCCCACTGACGCAGCCTTGGCAGCTGCCGACGCAGCCAGATCTCGCCACCGCCAGGCCTCACAGCCAGCGTGTGCCACTGGCCTCACGCGGGGAGCACCACGTGCCAACAGGTCGTCGACGTTATCAACGCCCGGTCTGGGAACCGAACAGCAGCTCACTGCGCCAGCTGAGTCCACCTCGTGAAGAACAGTCTTCATAACATCAGGACTGTTCACTTAAACACCACTCAGGATTCATAGCTACTGGCGCCATTTTATGTATGGCCGCGTCACCCACGGGTGGCCACCAGGCCAGAATACGAAACGAGCAGCAGACGCAGCCAACGAATGACAGAATGACAAACCGTCATCGCCCGAGCACAGTTGCCTCTGGCTTCGTCAGCGCACTGCAACTTACAGAAAGACATTGGCAGGAGCAGCAGCCGGCAGCAGTGTCCCGCGACTCAGCCAATCGGTAATTGGCACCATTCCCACGGGCTTCCTGTCTGGTGGTGTAAAATTGCCGACCATCCTTTATCAACAGCATCCCTCTGTGAGACAGAGACAACGATAACGGTGCCCGCCTGTCTTCATCAGGGCCAAATCTTTCTGTCTTCGCATTACGCAGCAGCAACCGGGTCCGCCGTACCAGCATCGCCCCACTGAGCAGCTTCCCAGCCGACGTTAACGATGGATTACAGGCGTGAGTGAAGAGGGAGTGCGAAGAAGAGGAGGATGGGGAGTCACAGAGGAAATATCTGGTCAGCCATTACCGGTATGTTCTTTCTTTTTCTCGATTTCGATCAGACCAGTCCTCTCGCAGCCACGCCCAATTTTTCTCGTTCAGAAATACCATCTATAACGACGCCAGATTAATACCATTGCTGTGCCTGCTGCGCGTCATTTACCCTCCAACCCACCTGACAGTCCTCATGCCCACAGAACAGACATTTCACTGACAACATTTATTAGTTCAGCTTGTCAGCTTATATCACAGGCTCGAAGAAAAAACAACAGCCATCTGAACAGAATTGTCGCTGTCAGAGTTCACACGTTTGTTCGCTGGTTTCTGCCTCAGTGAGAACATGGTATGTTGCCCCTCCTCAATTCTTTTGTGAACAGGGGCCGCCGCAACACCGCCATGAAATGTAGATGCTCACATCTGATGTCTGTGGATGCGGGGTAATGTTTCAGACCAAGAAATGGGGGCCTGAAGGAATCCATAATGAACCAATATTGATCTAAATAGTCTTAGTCTGACGAGCGCCAAGATTTATTCTGTAAGACATCTTCATTGCTACTTTGTGCATCACTTTGGCAAACAGATTTCATACAACAGAGAGAGTAAAGACAAAATATGAAATACTGAGGTCTTGTTGTGATGTTTCTGATCTATACCTCTTCCCAGAGCCAATGATATTTCCACTTCAAGTGGTGATGTAATGATTCATTCTAAAATGTCAAAAAGAGTGAAAATATTCATTTAACACTTAAATTATTTATTTTATCTGCCCAACAGTCCAAAACCTGACTATTATATTCAATAAGTTGAACCAATAAATATTTGGCTTTTAGTTGGAAAATTCCTCGACACGTGGTGTTAATGGAAAATCAAATTATGGCTGGTTAATTTTCTGTTGAATTAATCAATTAATTGACTCATCATTTCAGCTCTGACCACAAGTGCACATGTTTTAAAGCTTTGTCCAACCCCGAAACCACATAAATCCCAATTCTAGTGGAGACATAAAAGTTTCCAAATACCAAGTCAAGTCGGCTGATTAGTGGGAGTTGAGGGTGCAAATGACTAATAAGATGTAGAATATCATTTCATGATGGTGTAGCCATAAAACATTACATCTGAGAAGCTTATTTAATCTAAGATCATTGTCTCAGTAGCTGAAACACGCAGGACACAATATAGATGGGATATTTAAACAGAGCAGAAAACTAGGGGTAAAAGGTTAAAACATCATGACTGAAAGAAAGTCAACTATTACAGGAAGGACAAAGAAGAAAGTGATCCCGATCCAGGAGCAGAAATCTAATAGAAGAATAGACTTGGTATGTGTAAGAAAAAAAAAAGAAAGAAAAAGAAAAGAAAAGAACACCCACCAGGGCTTGACCCCCAGCCCAAACTGATGTCAAAAAGACCTCTTTCTTCCTCTGTAACTCCTCCCCATCACCACCTCCAATCTCCTCTTCTTCCCTTTTTCTCCATTTTCCACCTCCACACACTCTTCACTATCACTCCGCCTTGCCAAGTCCACATCGTCGCTAACGAGGGTGTAGTTTCTTAACATTCATCATCGCTGAACTCTGAAACTTTATCAGCTCTGGAGAGCGGCGCCACAGCCCCAGCCCCGGCTTTCTCAGCTCTCAGATAGGGCCGATAACACACTGATAGATTACAAAGAGATTGTTTCACTTAGACACTCGCTGCTGCTAATACTAATACACAGACAAGAAGACCTGGTGGAGGATAGGGGGCAAAGAGGCACAAAGAGGTAAGGTACAGCCGATGTCCAAAATGCCCTCATCCTACCTCTGCCATCATTTGTGGAAATACAGGCTCACAAATTTGGAAGCTTAATGTTATGTGAGGTTGTATTTGCAACAAGTTCAGACTAATTAAAGTTAATTTAGTGGTTCATCTCCACTCAGGTGTACACACACACTTACTGGGGTAACTTGAGCCAGCAGCAGGGGTGGGAGAACAAAGGGTAGCAGGCCAGGTGACCTGCAGTTAAAAACAGAGTCACGTGTGAAACACAAGGACCACTTTCTCTCTCTCTCTCTACCTGTCTCAGTCACTCTCCTACAATCTCTCGCTCTCTCTCTCTCTCCCTGCCCAGATAGACACTTTACCACTTAATAAAATCCCTCTTTCTATAAGAGATTCTAATCTCAGTTGGAATAACCTAATAAAATCTAACCTTAAAAAATAAGAAATATAACCTAATAAAATGTCTTTCCAAAGACATTAAATTAATGGTTTATCATTCTGTCTTTCATTTCATTAATCTTCTTACCGTCTGCTCTCATTTCAGCTATGAATTTTTCTAGCCTGTTTCTACAGGTGTACTCCATCGTGATAAAAAGGGCAAGCCATTACTGCATAAAATATCAAGCACTGCTCATGCAAATGAGCACAAAAAGCTTCACCATGTGGGTCCACGTGAAAGCAATAAGTACGTGTTTAAATTGTGAACTGTCCAACATTTGAGTCAGAGTCTATGAGTATTATGAGAAGACTGTTATCAATGTCACCACCACAAACAGGAGTCTAGGATGAGCCGAGCTTAGCACAAACAGTGGAAAGGGGGGAACCTAGCCTGGCTATACTGCTATATTCAGTTTCCCAAGATATTCAGACGTGAAGAGCAGTGCTGTCAACCATTATAACAGCACAGCTATGACTATGTAGTGGTGCTCCCCCTCACACAGCGGGGAAGCCATTGGCCCAGCTTCAACACAGGCACACACATATAAACTCTGTAAAAGGGCTATAAATGTGTACAGCAAATGTGTACGGGTCAAAGCTCCACCAGAACCAGAATCCCTGTCTGTCCAGCAGAGCTTATACTAAAAACTGCATCAATGAGAGGGTGTACTTGTAGCAACTCCACTGTATAACTGATGAATGAGTATACACACACACACACACACACACACACGCACACACACACACAGACACACACAGTCAGCTTGGAATTCACAGCTATTGTATTGAGCAAAGGAACAATTAGGGATTCAGATGTAAATTGGGGTCAAGCTGCTGACCTGCTGTCTTCATATCTTCTGATGGGACGCCACCAGACGGCTCCATGCCACAAAGCAGCCAATCACGGCCCCGCTCCTGCCACCGTTGTCAACTTTTTGGTCTGTCATTGTGGAAATTCAAACCTGTCCGCTGCTGGTTTGTGCCTCTCTATTAGCGACAGATTGAGAACTGAGCTTATCTGGGCCCACCAGAGTGTGTGTGGAGACAGAGGGTGTACATGTAATGAATTGGTGTCAGGGAGGGCATAAAGAGTTAAACGAGGTCTAATCTGTTAATAGCAAGCAACAGCAAGAACTTATCAAGGCACAGCTTGTACACAATGCAAAAATCTTTACACACACATTAAAAAACCCAAATATCATTATGAAAAACACTTGCAGAGCAAAAAAAAAATACTGCCTCCATGTATTGGTCTTAATTTCAGCAACAATGTTTTATCAGCCAACCCCCATGAATAATCCACACTGTAATTTCTTTCTCTCTCCCCCTTTTGTTCCTGGCATTTTGGTGCAGCAAGATAAGGGCTAAAAAACAACAGAAGGGCTCACAGAGTGAAAAAAGACAGATAGATAACATTGATATCAACTCCTACACAACACAGTCATTCTCTTATCTGGGCTTTTTATCACAGTTTGTTTTTTTTTCCTCTATTTTCTTTCTTTCTTTCTTTTTCAGCTTTCCACTCCCCATTCTTTGTGGATTCAAAGGACAAAAAAAGAGTACTGCCCTTAAAAAGTAAAATCAGGGTTTGGTATCAAATTAACCTTGCAACCATGCTGATTTTCTGCATCTTTGTTCTGGTTAATGTGTATTAATGCAGCAGCAGAAACATGCACACTGTTGACAAGACATAACTGGTACATACAGTATAAGCAAAGCAGACACTCTGGGCTAGAAAAATGAAAATATATTTAGATAAGAGATCTAGTGAGGTGGGAGGGGAGTTGCTTATTAACAGACACAGACAGGAAGATTGGTCGGTAGAGTCAGACTGACACACACACACACACACACACACACACACACACACACACACACACACACACACACATCTTGTCCCAGCCTAGACTGCAGCCATATTTCTGAGAAGAGGAAAAACTATTTCACACAGACTTATCATTGCTCTGTGTCAGACAGAAAAGCCTCTCTGGGTCTAATCTATCAAGGTCAGCTAGTGTGGCCTGGACAAACAGCATGTTGTTCCATCCCACTGCTCCCTGCAGGAGAACACAACATCTGACTGGCTCACTGGGGGAATGACTGACTGACCCAGCTGCTCGATGACTACATGACAAGCTAAGGAGACTTTTAATGCACTAAAAATAAATGTACAAAAACATTGCTCTATCATGATGAATTGACCTGAAGATGAAAAACTTTTGTTTTTTCTTTTAAATTCAATGTGTCTTTTGACTGAAATACTAGTACAGTGGTTGGTGCTCACACTGCATGCTTCCATCCCTGTTCAGCATCTGTCCCACACACTTGATTATGTTTCAGTGTGTTTTTTATTACAGAGAGATGTAGATGGATTCAGTTGAATTGCTTTTATTAATATTTCCTATTATAATTTTTGGCAGCAACAAAAATAATAATATTAACTACAATCAAATTGGATTATGGGCTGAATATGAGATTTATGATTCATTAAATTTTTGCTTGAATCACAGAGGTGGTTGGATTGTACTGATCTCCCTGCAGGAGAGGTTTCTGGCCTCAGCAGCACACTGTGCTGAGTGTGCTGAGTTAAGTCATGTACCATGTAACTGCAGCTGCAGTTTTATTCCGCCGAGGGACATTTGTTTGCTTACTGCCTCCTCCACTGGAAACATACCAATAAAGGCAAAGGGCCAAAAACACGATGTTTACAACATTCATTCAACCCATATTATATAATTTGTGTGTAATCTGGGGCACTCACAAATGTATGTTCCAATCCACACACAACGGCAAACAATTTGAACTATTTTACAAATGCACACATCACAACCTCAATATTCATATTTGACATACAGATTTTAACTTCGCAGATCTGACCAGAGCATTTCAGCTTTCAAAGGTTTCCAGTGTAAACAAATGTCAAAAAATATTTGTAAAATTCATTTGTATTTACTTGCAGATTGTTAATTGTGTATGCAGGGAAACACATGTTGTGTTTAAATGCAGGTATACAACTGGGACATCTGAGCTTTCAGTGAATTCATTCACCAACCAAAGACTCTATACAGTAGTCTATAAATGTAATATATGGTTTAAATAAGCTGGGTGGTGGAGCAACAAATCCAGGCAAAAAGCGTGCGGGGGGGGGGGGGGGGCTACAGATGACAAAGTTCTAACTGGACACATATTTCAGTGGAGGAACTGTTCAAAAACCATAATGCAGTCCTTGCCTGGTAAGAGTGTAGAACGTCAGTAAAGCAGACAGGAGAAATTGTCCACTGAGGTTCACTTTAAATCTAGAATGTGAGCAGAAAAAAAACAACACTACTACTACTGCTGCTGCTGCAATTACTGTCTTAAGAATCGTTATGTGAGATATTTATCTTGAAATTCTAATTTTGCTTCTGCAATTAATTAAAAACAAGCATGTTTTTTTGTGAATTAATAATCCAGTATATATGAACATTTCCCTTCTACAGAATGGAAACATCTGAATTTACCATGATCTCTTCCAGTGTATTATGTCACAGCTCACATCCAACAACCTGAATGGAAACCCAGCTAGTGACAGACAGCAGACACCATCATCACCACCATCCTGATCAAGCAGATGGAGAATTTCTCCTCGTGGAGGAGGAGGGAGGAAGAGGTGATAGGAGGCAGGAGCGGGGCAGAAGTTCAGTTGGACAGACAGAGAGCTGGAGAGCTAAAGATAAGAGAGGGGAGGGAGATAGAGGTTGCTAGTGGTGTGTGTGTGTGGTGGGGGGTAAAAAGCAAATGGGTTAGAGGATTTGGATGCAGGGAGCATATCCATCAGGGATCTTTCCTGGTATCACACTGGAGCGATCAGTGATAAAAAGTCAACCTGGAAACAGCTGTAGCTGCAGTGGGAGTTCACTGGGCTGCAAATAGCCCTGTCTGCCCCTACTCTATCTCTCACACCCCACCCCCACCCCACACACACTCCTCCAGCCATGCTTGTTGCTTTTCTAATGACTTGAAAAGCCTGTAATACAAGTTTTCTTGCACTCAGGCTGATCTCCAATGATGTTCTCCAATAATCTCTGTGCCTGCGTTGTTTTCACACATCTATATTGCCCACAGGATCTGCAACTATAATACACGTCCACATCTCGATACTCTTCCTCCAATTGTATGACCACTACAAAATCTCTCAGCCCCCCCTCTCCTCCTTTCTGCACTTCATCTCCCTCCTCCTCCAAAAAAAAGCTCCCCCAAAGAAAAGAGAAATGAAAAGAGGAGAGGGTTTTTCTTCTCTCTGCTGCACCCCACCCTTTTCTAGATAGAGAGAGAGGGAGAGAAAAAGAAGAAGAGGAAAAAAAACATAATTTATCTGTGTATTATCAAGAAAGGCAGACACTTTAATCAGTCAGCTATGAAGTCAGTATTTTCATTCTTATCTGTCGCAGGAGTGGAAATGGAGAGGAGATAGCGTTCTGGGAGCCCATCGGTGGGCAGGAATGATAATGGGGGGGGGGGGGGGCAGGGCTAGGCTATTGGACCGCTGTGTCAGCGCTATCTGCACCCATTATCAACAGCCTTATCAGCCCTACCATCAGCCTCGCTGTAATGGGGCCAGTTCAACTTTCCACATTATCATACTGCTAAGACCTGGTTAGCCAAGGCTAGGGGTCTGGCTGGAGATTTTTTTGGGGGGGGCTCTAGATGGATGTAAGAAAAATGGGGTGATAGAGAAATGGAGGCAGAAGGGTAGAGATAGAGAGAATAGGGAAAAAACAGAGGAGAGGAAAGTGGGAGAGGATTATTTAACAGAGAGCTGCTAAGGACCAAATATTCTCATAAACTTAAAAAAAAGCATTGTTATTTAAGCTGATATCACAGTGACATTGTGTGTTGTGTTCTGTTGTTAGGTTAACACACTGGAGGAGTGTTTACAGTCTGACTTCCTGACTCTCTGGGCTGTTAAATTATATTAGATCAACACACCCATAATAAATGATGTTACAACAGGGCTTCATTAATCTGACAGATTACATAAAGTTAGTTATATAGATCATTCAAGCTTTATCTGTGTCCCCATCGAGACAGAAGATGAAACAAATGTCAAGATGTTGCACAAATGTGTTTTTCCCAACAGTCTTAACCAAAACATAAAAAGACAGGATGAAAGAAAATTAAAGAGTGTTGATTTATTTTGAAAATAGTTTGATATGGTTTTTTTTCATTGCAGATACCAACAATCTTGTTGTAGCTACTGAAAAACAGATTTCTAAATCTGGCCTAGTTATGCTGCAACATTTAAGCCTTCAGTTATATTAATTATATTGTATGAAATATATTAACACTGGTAGGTATCAGCGGGAACTTGCAGAGAAGAAACATTTCATGATTCTGACTCAAATTTACACCACAAACATCAAATAATTTTGAACAGAAGTCAGTGTTTCCCCTAGACGGGCGTGTGTGTGTGTGTGTGTGTGTGTGTGTGGTGGAGGTGGTGGTGGTGGGGAGGGTATACAAGGGAGATGTCGGAGGAGAGGACAAGGGCTAGCCTCCCTGCCAGCAAAGCCACAGTTGGCAGACAAACGCTTGCCTGAGCTTTTCCTGCACTTAAGGGCGAGTTGCCCACCTGTCTCCTCTGGGGCTCTTCACTCCTGTGTGCAGACGCATACACAGAGACGCACGTGAAACAGGAAGTGGAGAGAGAGACACGAACTTAAATTATTTTTTAATTTTAAAATTTTTTTCTTTCCTTTTCTTGGGCCCGCCCCGCCAACGGGACCCTCCACCCTGCCAAGACAATGGGGAAAAAGCGCGTTCTAAAACGCAAAGAATTCTGCTTTTATCTGTTTTTTTACCATTGTTATATCTTTGGACTGTTGGTCAGACAACACAAGACATTTAATTACACCTCCTGGACCGATGTCCATTTTTCACCTAACAATTAAATAGTACAGCTGAAACAATAAGCTATGCAAGCAGCTCAAACCACGATGTTATTTTCTTCGGTTCCCTACTGTTATTCTGTTATTAACATTTGAAAAAATAAGGATTATGTTTTTCCCCGGGTAATCATCTTGTGACCCCTTGGGGGTTCTCATCTCCAAGTTGGGAACCACTGGGCTACATGGTGCTTGTGTGGTGTTTCACAAGCACAAACCCTCACTGTTTGAAATGGCTCTGAAGCTTTCACAAGCCAAGTGACTATTTGAATGTCCCATTCAAAATAAAGACAACACACCAACACAGTGCTGGAGCACTGCAAGGTATAATTATGATAGTAATGAGAATCTGTAGCCTTAAGAGTTCATTCACATTCACTCCAGTAAAACATGAATTCATATTAACAGTAAATTGAAGCAAAGAGAGGGGATGCTTTAAAATCCATTTTGTGCAGCAACAAATTTATATTAAATCCTCCAAACATGATTTCTTTTCACCTGTGGCACAGACAGTCTGTGAGCAAGCAGTCAGGCCGGACAAATACACCTCATACCCACTATACACACACACACACACACACACACACACACACAGACAGACAGCCGTTTGATTGGCAGCTCACTTATCAGTCAGGGAGCCAGAGCACCACGGTTTACACAAGCACAAAGCAATCCAAAGGCCCGGATCACTGCAACACTACTGGCTCACATGACTCATAATGTACACACTGAGACGTGAGAGAGAGACAGAGAGATACTGAGAGACAGGGAGAGAGAGAAGAAGACTGGTACATTACTCATTGCTCACCAGCACAGCCCTGGTCAGCCTTATATTCCTGAATGTAATCAAATATATGAACAGTAAATTTAACAGGGGAAACAAGTTATTGATGAGTTTTATCCTCCTCTGTTGGCAGTGACAGGAACTGCAACAACAACTGGCTCAGGTGGCAAAATATTGCAGTTTCATGATGCAGGAGTCCTGAGTAGACCAGAGAGAAGCCTGATATGTGTTACCTGCCCAGGTCATAACTGATGTTGACCACCTTAAGATGAATGATGACTATTTTGTGCAAGGCTCTGCCCATATGAGAATACTGATCCCTGAAAGTGAACAAGGCTGTTTTTATGAAAGCAGATTGGTTATGTGTGTGTATGTGTGTGTGTGTGTAAACAGACAGTCAGAGGAGCCACTGGTCTAGACCTCCTCTGTTAAGGTGGCTCCCAGGAGGCTCCTCCAGCATCTCCTCTTTCTCCGTGTATTGTCTCAGATGCCAAGTCACCCTTATGACCTCCTCAGCTCCTATCATTCCCACTTCTGCTCCTCTGCTTCTTCATTCCTTCATCATCCTCTTCTCATCATCATCTCTCTCTTCTCCTGTACATTACTGTACATACAGACATGGCTCAAAGCGTCAGTACTTCATCAGTACTCCACTTCAAATAGAAAAATCAGTGCTTTCTCTGAAATAAGATCAAACTGACACCCACTGTTCTCTAGTCCATATTTAACAATTCAGTGTTCAATGTTAACATATTATTTAACATAATACCACAAATTGAAATGGTATGGACAAAATACTGGGACCATAACATGCTGTAACTCACTATAATGTATAAATTTGACTATATTACTACTACATTTATGAACAATACATTAATATTTTGATTAATTGCTCAGCCCCAGTTTTCACCCAGAGGTGACAGTATGACATGAAGAGGTTTTTTTCACTTGAGGGCTGACTGCACAGGAGCACAGGTGCACAAAGGTTCAGTCAGTCTGAATTAATGTGTGTACATTAAGCACTTCATGATCTTTATAGGAACTGTGAAGTATTTTATTTTATATCATCTTGTCAGGCTGCCATGACCTTTAACTCTTCAATTCAATTCAATTCGATTTTATTTCTATAGCGCCGAATCACAACAAACGTCATCTCAAGGCACTTTTCACATAGAGCAGGTCTAGACCGTACTAGATTATTATTGACCTCTGCTACTGTTACTTCAGTTTAATATCAGTGATCTGTGAATTCAAGCTTGGCAACTCCAAGCTACAGTTGCATTGTCGGACGGTCAGAACAAGAGCAGCTGCAAATTCTGAGTATGTGGCTGTAAAAGCAGGTCAGGTGGTGTTGTTTGCCCAGGTTGCCTTAACACCCTGGAACAGAGATCTCAGCACAGTAGGAGCAAATGGCCTGCCTTATCACTGCCGCTGGGGGGGCCTTGTCATAACACCGGCTGTCTCTCTTGCTTACGCACACACACACACACACACACACACAGAGTGATATATCCACACAAACATACTGTCCTTCGATTGTCCTGAGTTATTCTGACCACAGATCAGAACCATGTAAGGCCCACAGCTATCCCACATATGCAACTTCATCTACCAGCAGCTATACACACACACACACACACACACACACACACACACACAGCTGCTTCAGCCTCTACACTTCAAATAACTGACCTCCATTTCTTCTACTTGTTCTAAAATGGGGTTTCTAGTCTGTGATCCTACTGTTCTTTCCCTCACTCTTGACATTCTCATGTATTTGTGAAACCATTTAAACATCACTGTGAAATACTGATGAAAACCTTGAATGGTGATCATCACTGCACCATCATATGTCTCCTCAAACATGTGTTTTCACAGATCAGCTGGACAGTAGCTCAAGGAGAAAACATGGATTCTTTGGTTACTCAGGTTAAACATCCACCCCTGGGAAGATCTGGCAGAGTGGTAATTACTGCAAGAGCAAACAGTTTGGACGTAGATTACGCTACTGTTGGTCGAGGTAATGTTTTCTCTCCTCCCTCATCTATGAAGTCGTCAGCGCCAAGGTCAAGGGTGAAACCGTTTACAACAGCGCTGAGTTGGGGAACCATAATTCACCACAAGTCTGTCCCCTGGGTAAAATAGCAGGAAAGGGTAATAACTCATCCACACACTGCACACAAATGGTGTTTCCTCTGTAACCCTGCCAGCTTCCCCCTTTGGTGTATATGACCGTGCACACACACACACACACACACACACACACACACACACACCTTCTCCATCAGCACTGCAGAGATAGCCACAGTGCAAATACAACTTAATGCAAAGAAGCTAACACCTTTAACACGAGCAAATCCACAAAATAACTTGATCAAAAACTGAAAAATTACTGAAAATTGCCTCTTTTATGAGCTCATATGAAAAGAAAATGCAAGAGGTCAAGTTCAGTAATGTGCAAGTCACGTGGCCTACACATTATTGAACATTAACCCTGCGCACATACAATATTTGCATGCATGTGTGGGTATGACTGAGTGCAGTCATATGCAGCTCTCACATCAAGCTATCTGATCATGAGCATGAGAGTCGTTTGCGTCCGATACCCAATCAGTCACCATCTAGCTAGTTTAATATCTCTCAGTAAAATCAACCAAGTGCAAGTCATTGTGCTGATGCTGCTACTTTCCTCTTTTTCCTCCCCTCCCACTTACTGTTGTTCAACCTTCACGCCTTTAACA